>JARJDW010009768.1:0-16550 GCA_030264715.1 Adinopsis sp. GC000173
TTCAAAAAAACGTAACTTTTTATTAACAATAATGAAATAATTGAAGTACATTGAAATAAATTTACGGCCTAACAAATTTTATTTACGAGCTTGTACACGTTTTATGTTCCATTACAACAATTTGTCATCACAAAAATAACTCTATTAATTTATGGTTTATTTGCTATCAAATCCTACCTATTCATGTTTTCATATTTTAACTTTTATTTTACTATAAATCGAAGATAAATTTTTAACTTTTAATATTTCACAGTATACATTAATTTATGTTATAAAATACAAAAAATATATTTAATTCCAATGTTTATTAGGTATTAAATTTCATAGATATCAAAAATTTGTCTTGTAAACTGTAAAATTTTAGATTGCTTTTTTTTCTAAAACGGAGATGTTTACTAAAAGTAATTCATTAATTGAAATGCAATTAAAAAGTAACATATTTTCATTTAATTTCAGTGCTTTTGTAATTATTTAAAATTTTTGCAAACATAGATAGAAAATATATTTTCAATGCAAGGATTTTAAAATATTTTTTGTTTTATGAAATTTTTTATTAGTTTAAATTGATTACCGATTTTGAAATGTCGTGATTTAAAACAGTATAGGATTTGCTATGCATTTTAATGTAATTAAAATAAGAGCTTCTTATGTTTGTTATAGCTGGTTGTTGGTAAATCGTTAAACTTTAATGAACTCTTGAAGGTAATGAAATAATTTTTGAAGAGAAAAAGTCAATGTTTGCTGAAGAATGTATAAATTTGTATAATTAAGAAATGAAATATGATTGTTTGGATAGATTTGCAAGGAAAGAGTGTGCTTTGATTAATATGGAAATAATTAAAGCGCGCTATCAATAGGAAATCAGTATTTTTGGGCCGATTTAAATGAGAAAATCTTGTGCAAAAATTGTGGGATGTCGTCTCTCCCCGGAAAACGTTCGCTTTTCCGCACACGGGAGCTGAATCCAATTTAAAGGATTCCCAGGACACTAAATCCGTCTCAAATTAGAGATAACTCCTCGGTAATCCCTTCTCCAACTACTCATTGGTTGTCGTTGTTCCCATATCTCGGCCTATCCTTCTTCATTACCTTACAAGAGAATTTCGCTGCATAATACTTCAACCTAAAATTATCTTTCTCTCCTTCTTTCCTATTATATGCAACAAAAAGGGATTGCAAAATAGGAAATGAGCACAAATTTTAGCGCTAATACCGCCGTCGCCATACATAAATATGTGGATTCTGTACATGTGGAATTTGGGGAGCTTTAGCCTAGCTAAAACCATCTTAATTAATTTTTAATTCACATTATTTTTTCGTCGTGCGAAAAATCGTTTATTATCCATGTGGTGTATTTTAGGGGGATGTCGGCGGCGTTTCAGCGCCAGCTTGCCGAAACATTTACGTACATTTCCTCTTACTTACAACTATCGTACATACACGTACATTGTAAATAGGTATTATTGTACATATAAAGTATAAACACAACACTGGCTTTCTATTTTAAAACACAACTATTAGTTAGGTTTTTTGCACAGTTTCTATACGAGTAGAAAGTTTGATTTAAGCTAAATTATGATAAAAACTGTTTCGGCGGCATTTTAAGATTTTTACGCAAAAAAAGAGTTATATGTGTATATGTGTTCGAAAACAATTTTCTACTTAAATTAAACCTTTAAATCATTTTTTCTAGTAATTTCACGACTATCGTCATATTGAAGGTTTCAAAATATATCGTATAATTAACCATAAAACTTGCCCGTGGCTCTTATCTTATACGATTAGATAATTTTTTCTGATGGCGCGCATAAACAAAATAATTATTGACATGTTTATTTCACATTTTTGTGCATTGCCAAAGCAATTTGTTGGTGCTTTTTTTTGTTACATACGCGTACAATTCTCTCACTGATGGCTAAAGGCTAATTGTTTTCTATTTGAGGGTTGTCTGAAATGGCATTAAATCTGTGTGTGTATATGGATGTGGATGTGGATGTGGATGTGTTTGAAGAAGATATATCATGTTTTCGGTTGACATATTTAACCCGTCATTTAAATGAGACAATCATTCCTCGAAATGAAATCATCACGGTGAATTTAATAGACATGAACGGACGCGGAATGTGTGAATCCACAGGTTTCCTGGCCGTTTTGTCGCCCTTGTTATATGGGCTCACATCAGGACCTGGGTAAACCCAGCGGGAGACGCCAGCAGGGTGGCCACAGTTAACACGCGGCGCGTCCCGACGGCGGGAATGAATTATCGCTCGACACTCCATTTACAGATCATTCCGGCAAGCCACCGGCCACTTCATCTTCCTGCTACATTGTAAGCACATCGTTAATGCCCGTCAATTGCTAAACGTCTTGATAACAAATCATTTGTTAAACCAAGGACCTTTATTGCTTTATTTATTGCTCCCTTCGTCCTTTAATTTACTGCAAGCTTGAATGCGCCTTTTACGCGCTCCTCGCTGCCACTACCTTCCTCGTCGCCTCCTTTCCCATTCAACAACCACTACTAATTGTCGTTAAATTTTATTATTTGCCACTTGTGTTGTAATTTTATGGCTTCGTTAATGGAATGTCTTGAAAGATGACATTGATTCTTTTATATGCGACATCAAAAACCACCAAGTCAATTTTGCACCTCATCACGCTGAAGATGAGATTGCCATAACGAAAATATCGAGAATGCGAGGACGAGTAAAACGAAGGAAATTGATTTTTTTGCTGCTTCTGCTTGCGCTCATGCTTCTACTCTTCATTCTTGAATAAAATTTTTATGTGCGTTGCGACGACGTGGCGAACATTAATTGTTCTAATTTACTTGATGGATCATTTTTTTCGAGAGACGGGAAGTATAGAAACATGAAATTTGTGCGTGCAGATATGTCACCGCCTCCAGGATCATCGCATGACAACATGCAGTAAAGTCCTAATGTCCTTTGCAACGAAATACAACTGAATACAACTGTTAGATGTATTAACGGCACGAACTGTTTTTTTTTTATCAAACTCATTTATTTAACAAAACCTTATAATTTATAAGCAATTTGGTATTGAAAGTGTTGGATGGCGGGCGCCCTATTTCTTCAACTAAATGTTGAAAATTTTCTAAAATTTATGCACCATCCATTGACTGGCGCAATAATTAAGATGTTTAGATGTAAATTTACGATGGCAACAATGAGAATTGATTGATGGATTTATGACGTGTGCTAAAAATCGTTTGAATGCGTAATGGTGCATTGAAGAGCGAGGCGAAGGCGAAGAAATGAAACAACGAAACGGGACGAGACGGACCTGTTTTCTTACCTTGTTGGCTGCTTTTCCTAGTAGTCTTCTTCTCTTTCATCCAAGGATATTCAGGCACGTTAACACCAGGCGAGCCTAGTCCATGAGGAACTTCCATAGGATAACCGCCGCCAGGCGGTGTATGTTGTGGGCTAAGTGGCGGACCATGTTGCATATCACCGGCGATATGCGGAAGTGCCGTCATAAATTCGGCCATCGATGGCTGACTATTGATGAAACCCGTCTCATTGCATCCTTCGAGCGGATGGCCGTGCGGTGGTGCACCGGAGGCGGCGGACACGGCCGACAACCAAAATCCGCCGGCCCCCGGGCCCTCTGGCGTTGTGGACCTCGTTTTGACCACAACGAAATCGTCGTCCTCCAAGTGTCCCGCCGGCATCCGGAGAGGGTGTTCAATTCGCATGTACTATCAACACAACAGTCTTCATCACAAACAGAACAAAAAATGCGCACTATAATCCTCCTCGTTTGTTTCAAGTCACTAAACGAACATCATAGCATTACACGTCGATTCGAAGCACCAAATTTACCAAAAAATGCAAAATAATATGGATATAAAAACGATACAACACCAAAACGTTTCGCCAAACCCGAAAAATATAATTTATCGTTTGTTAATGTGCAACCGCCACATGTAATTTCCCGCGTCCTGCAAACCCGCGAAAATTGGCCAAATGTTCCAGAGACCAGAAATAGGAAACGATTGTTACGTGTATGTTCGTAGTTACTGTTAGTGACGGTTGTTTTTGTTTCTTTCCCATTGAAGAGGATGATGGCCGGTCACGTGGTGGCTTGGCAATCCAATGACAGGCGCAGTAACCCTCTCCGAAGAGGCGTTGGGCTGGCTCTAGAGGCGGATCCTGAGCTAGCGTGACGAGCTGGCGGCAATTATATTCCACCAGAATTTTTCTAAAAATATGGAAAATACATGTTTTCTTCTATCCACATCGAAAAATCAGTTTAATTCGTCCATGGAAACGATTTTTCCAAACGCAAAACGGTTGCGAAAACTTGTGTGCCGTGCCGATGCGGTCCTGTGCATCACAAGACGAGGACGACGAATAAGTAACAAGAACGAAAAAGCGTAAGCGTCTAGATGTATACGAAAAACAACGCTTATCAACAACAACCAAACACAACAACGACTTGCGGATGATGCAGCGGAACGCGACACGATCAAGAGTGTTATGCAGCGTGTGGTAACCGATGCGCTGTTAAATACCAAGGGAGACGCTGCCAAGAGAGCGTCGTGGTTGTTGACGACGCGCGCTTCTCAATACGTTGGTGGGGTGAAAGTATCTCTTATCATTTTGATATTCCTTCACTCACTTCTTACATATTAATACATACAACGTATTTTTTCCCTACCTATTTTCCTTATTTAAACACACCACTCGCCGCACTCACTCACTACAACATTAATATATCGTGGACAATGTTTTTACTTTGAACTCGTCGTCGTGTACCATGCACACACTCGCTGATGCCGCTTCTTTAACTAAGTCGTCCTATTAAAAGAGTGATGGAGATGACGAAGAAGATGAAGGAAGAAAAAAATAATAATAATAATATGTAAAACCATTTCCTTCGCGCTGAATGGAATCTTTTTAATACATTGTTTTTTTTAATTCCATTTTTCGTTTCGTATTGAGGATGTTGTTGCGCATTGAATGTAGCTTTTTTAAAAAACTGTATAATGGATCAAAATAGAAGATTAACCATTAGCGTTTCCAGCCTTTCAAAGCCACCCAGAAGCAGTCTTTTGCTTGCTTGCTTGCTTGCATCGCTCATACACCGCGCGTTTGTTACATGTAAAACGCTGAGCGAGTTCGTCTTCTTCTCAAACATGTTTAAAGACATTAATCGCTGAAAAGAGCGTATGTATGTATAGTATGTATACGCCGGGACCGTAGCCATAGCCATGTGTCTTGAGACGGTCGCCGCAATGTCCGATGTAAGTATGTAAAGTGCTTGGTGTGGCGAGTGAAGGGCCGAAGGGTTGACTCATTTCCTGACCAACACTTGATTAATGATGTCTAATAACAAGGCCGTGGGCACTACACTCAGATTATGAATGTTCAAACCGTATTAGTTTCTACTAGAACATGTGGATACGCTGCTTCTGACGCTTTTTCGGTACATACACATTGCAGCAATGACGGGCACAAAAAATTAGCCTCTATATGGGTAAATTAATTGATTAATCATCGATTGACTGATTGTTGTTAATTTTTCAAAACAAAAAATTATTCCTATATGCTAGGTAAAACGTGACGAGGTAAACTTACATCAGCACAAAAGCACATTAGTGAAGCGGGAGGATAATTCGTTTAAAAGGGTTTCTAAATTAGCAGTTGATGATGGCACTGGCATTAGTGGAGTTCAGTCATTCTTCGTCACTCATTCCGCAGTGTAACGTTGCTTGATCTTTCTGCCGTTTACTATATTTTTTTTTCTTTATTTTATTTTTTATTTTACTTTATTTTTTATATACATATATATATATCATTGTTGTTTGAATTGAGACGTATCGAGGCGAGCTGTTTTCTCACAATCGATCATCGACACATTTTTTGATTGGGGAAGGGCTACTGTACTACTGAAGGAATATAATAAAAATTAGCTGGCAAGATCCATCCGATAGAATAATAATAAAACATATAGTCAACGACGACAATGCTGCGATAAATCTTTGTATGTGTTGTGTGCATGTTTTAACGCGTGTATGTGCGGGGTCGACTCTTGCACCGTGAGGACATACACATGATGGATTATCTTGACTGATGTTTGTATAATTCGATATGACGTTAATGTGAAATAACGCTACGGGGTAAGATTGTATGTGTTTGATTTTTTCTCTTCTTCTTTTTATATACATATATATATATATATATATATTGCACTAGATCTTCGTCGTCGTCAAAATAATTATAACGCCTAATACCTTCGTGCCTTTTTTTTCATTTTCGAATAAGACGATGAGAAGAAAAAAATGTATAAATTACTTTTAATAATAAAGTCTGATGGGAGAGGATCTTCATGAATACAATCAATCATAGGATTACAGCTAATAAAAACATTGCGCGTTGCAGTCACCGTTGGCGCCTACCCCTTGCAATCCTCCACCATCTGTCGCACTAAATATATATTTTTCATTCTTCATTTGATTCTGTATTTTTTCGAATATTTCAATATTGTATGAGAGAGAGTATAGTAGGTATATGGATGGTAGTCGTCGTAGTAGTAGTATAGTAGCAATAGTAGCAGTGTGTGCGTGTGTGAGCGCGCGTGTTAAAAGGACATATTGTATCACTCCTTTTTAGTTTAAGGGAGGCGGTCGTGGGACCTCATCTACTATGCAAATGTCTTCTAAGAAGTTGGCCGTTGAACAGACGCCAGCTGGCCTCGATGAAGTATAAGCAATGCACAACTTCCTTCAGGACTTGAAGACGAGTCCTTCTTCCTTCTTGAATGCTTAATTAAAATCGCTGAAAACTTAACTTTCTTGCCGGCGCGGCGGCGAACATATTCTAAAACCAAAACTACGCCACGAGATGGAGAGTGGGACGTGTGGCAAGCAAGCAGCAGCGCAAAAACTGTACGCTCGAATCAAAGTTTTTTGTGTGTGTAAATTTGTACGCTATGCCACCACACATTGTGAGTGAGTACATACATACTTGTAGGTATCAGACCTTGGCGTCTAGCCGATATTTTTCTTTCTGACATAGTTTGGCCGCACTGCGAGAGCGTCAATCCACCTACCTGGCATATTCTCTCGTCAAATTAATTTGAGAAATATACATGCATCCTTATTGCTCTCGCATGATTTACATAAGGGATGGTGTAAAATTACAATTCTGAACGTCTATCGATCAAATGAAATACGAATACGCCCACGTTTGAAAAATATACTTCAATAATAGTCAATTAAGTAAAAGCTAAGAGCCATGGAGTTGCCTAATTATAACATGGGATGTTCAATTTACCTTTAAGAAATTGGTTTGGTTTGCATTTCTTGATAGGCATATTAATCTTTCGTCTTAGCTGTTTGCTGCTTGCTGCCGTCTTGTTGTTATAGTTGTTGTTGGTGTTGTTACTCAAACTCCTCGTTTGTTTTCTTCTTTTCTTCTTTTTCATTGACGATAATAATGACTTTTAATAGAATGTAAAAAGGAAGAGGAAAAGACGATATCATGTTGTTGTGGTTTTGTTGCTTGTCTTTACGACCCATTATAGTGAGAAAATGATCAAGACTTCCTTCTTGGACAAGTTTACGGTTTAATGGTTATGACTTATTGCAACAACACACATACACCCAGACGACACACACCTAGCGCGCAACATCTGTTTAGGGTGGACACTTTACCACAGGGTTTTCAACATTGACCATTACAGAAAAATATCGTGTGAGAGTGGAAAGGGGTAAGTTGTACAAGTTGCTGTTAACTACAAGCCTCGCATGCTGAGCGACCGCAGGACGTCCCACACTTATAACCTTACAGAGGCGCAACTTGAATGACCTTTTTTTCTCTCTCTACACTCTCCTCTTTATTATATTTGAAGTGAATTTTTCACTCAATATAAATAATAGAAAAAGCGCAGCTTTAAAACTTGATCCATCCAATTAAAATACAATTAACATTATACAAACAATATTGATTCGTTCAATAAGTTTTATTTAATTATACGAGTTGCTTTGCTTTCTTCGTATGTTATGCGAAAAATTATGTTTGCTTTTTCTCTCTTATATTTTATTTTTGATATTGCTAATCATTAAAAAAGCAAGAAACAATAAAGTGCTCGTTGTTTGTGATTGTGTCACGCCAAATGTAGATTTGTATTGCAAGAAAAGCAATGGTTTGTGTGGAAGCAAATAAAAAAAAAACTTTCTTATGATTTGTGTTGTAAAAATTGCGTGTGTATATATATGTATGTATGTGTGTATGTAAGTATGTATGTATGTATGTATGAGAGAGCCCTTATGTAACGAGCTCTGGCCATGTTGGTCAAAACATGTCCAACACATGCAGCAAGTGCGGGAATATTAATGTCTTGGAGCACCACGTTCTTACCACCCTTCCACGGGGCCCTGACCAGCACATAGATCATGCATTCGCCCTCCCCCACTGCGGCCCCTAACTTACTACCGCCTGATTTTATTGCTTAACCAAATATAAATTAAATTAACTACTGCTTCAGTAAGCAATTAAGAATTAAGGGAGTTTAGTGCGGCGAAATAAAAAGCGATTTAGGTGACTTTTATTTTGAATACGGAAGCGGAATATAAATCTGTTAGACTCGGCGCAATGGTTTTATACTTTTTCTTTTTTTTTTCTAGTGCTATTACAATTTTTTTCCTCTTGTTCGCCATCCGAAAAATATTACGGGTTTAATTAAAAAAATGGCTTGCATGTATGTCCACCATTTTTGTTAATATTCTTCATCATGCATAATTACACATAGATTACATCGCTTTGCGATTTTTTTATTTCTGTATATATCATATAGGAGTTTCCTTTGTCTTGCAATTATGCTAATAACTGAAATTATATAATAATACAATTAATATTTATTGCTCTCTTAAATTATTAATGACGGAATGTTAATTTTCTCGTAACGCAATCCGCATATGCGAGACATTTTATTATAATACGCATGAAAAAAAAAGAAACGTATTTTTTTTGATACTATATATTAGTAGCTATATTCACATTGTTGTAAAAATTACTAAATAATTACAATTTTTTGGAAGACGTTTTCGTCGTAGCTTAATTATGTGAATGTTGACAATTTTATTGAATCAGCTGCAATTTTTGTCGTTTCTAACTGTACACGCTATAGCTAGCTAGCTAGCTAGCATTCTTAAATTTTTTTAAATGGCTTTAATTTGGTTTAATTTATTTCGCCACATATGTAGGAAATATAAAAACATGTCTCATTTAATTAAAGTCTAAACATTAGCGCGCGCGGCGGCCAGGACCTTTTTGTTGCACTAATATCCCCCTTTGTCTTTTCCATCCTACCTGTGCTGCTGTTCTATGCGGGCCCCGACTCTTAACATTGTATAAATGTCCCCACATGTTGCACTATAGTTTTGCAATTAACTCTCCAACTCCCAGTTGAAATACGACGGCGACCTCCACACCACTTCCAGCAACAACCTCTTCTACTAATCTACAACAACCCCCCATACGTGATTTTTATTATTATTATTTTTGCGCATCGCACTGCTCTCTTGCGAAACTTGCCGGCGCCTTTTTATTTGTTATACAATTTCAATCACGAATGTTTTTAATTGTGTACACCGAAATTTTGTATCCTTACGTAAAATACTCATCAAAACTTTCAATTCTTTACTAAAAATATACATTTTCAAACATTACTTAATTGGACATTAAAACCATGTCCATTATAATTCAATGAGTTTTACGATGTTAAAACACATCAATAATTTTTATAGCTTAACATTATTCCAAATCAATCGTTTTTTCATTCATTCATTTTTAAAATTTAGATTTTTGGTGTTGGATTAGCGTTGATTAATATAGTGTATAATTTAAGATACAGTAGTAAATAAACAAATTCAGTACTTTCTTGTAATTTCTTAATATAAATATTGCATTTGCATAGTGAAAAAAGATGGGATTTTTCAGATTAAAATATTGCATTGGCAAAATTTGAAGAACTTAGTCCACATTAATTCTAATCAGCAACATTGTTAAATAATAAAGTTACATTTTTCTGATGTTTCATTAATGGAAACTTAAAACACTGACAATTTTCTAACTTTAAGAATTGAACGGTTTCTTATACTTTCATATTTCGACTGCTAGAATTTTATATTTTTTACTTTTCAAGTTTTATAAATATAATATTTAGATAAAATGTGTATTATATTCCTAAAATAAAGGAGAGTTTTCAAATTAATATTCAATATAAGACGCTTTCATTTTTAATCATTACTATAGGGTTAAATGCTATTGTTAGATTTTCTTAAATTTTTATAAGTATTAAAACACTCTCAATTATCCAACTTAAAGAATTTGAGAATTACCTATATACTATTTTCAAAAGCTACCCTAATGTACCAGCAAGAATCCAATTCCTTAATTTTTATATTTTGTAGTTTTCAAGATTCAGCAACAAAATTATTTAATAACACCAAACTTCAATTTTAAAATAATCGAATTTCTTTTTTTTAAGAATTACAAATGCTGTAACACTAAAAAATATGTAAAAATATAAAGTGTTGAGAATTAACAAATTTTAAATTGCTGGAAATTATAGGGTTACAATTTAAATTAAAAAAAACATAGATCTAAAATATAAGGATTATTTACTATTAGTCTTTGATATAATTCTGAAAGTTTCACTGAATACTTATTGCCACTTAAATAAAATTAATGATTTTCATTTAATTTTAACTTATTGCTGTCAACAGTAAAATATATATAAATGATGAAAATTCGAATGTTGTTTAAAGCCGGAAATATTTAACATTTTAAAAATTAAGTTTTTTAGTTAAAATATACTACTCGAACATTTATTTCTGGAGAGAGGTAGTAAATAACTTTGACATTACATTAGATTATCTAAGAATTTGAGAAGCAATTGCTGTATAAATAACAATTTTTATGCATTTAGATGCAAACATTTTATTCCTCTTTTATAATTTATTAATTTTTATAATGATGAGAGTTACATTTTAATTTAACGTAATGTTTTAACTATAAAATTATGCGATATTTTCTCAACGAACAAAAAATTATTTTGTTAAAGTTTGCTTGCTTAAAACTTGCCACAACTCAATTATAAACTTTGATAAATAAATTTTAAAACTTAGTAATACCAAGAAATATGCAAAGATTTGTCTCTTCTCCGTAGCCTTTTTTTCTTCCCTCCTGTTTCGTTCCTCGTTCTCTTCCACTCCATCCAAGTCTTTTTTTCTTCTTCTCCTTCGGAAAAAAAACAAAACAAGAAAAAATTAAGTACACACGTATAGTAAAAAGGCTGTAGGCAACATGCATGATTTTAAGTGGATACTAATTGCGACAGTGATTGCTTGAAATTATAGAGAACATTCTTCTTTTCTATTGCTCTAAAACACGTTCATAACTCTTGACAGCTTCTAATCGCAATAATTAAAATATTTATTGAATGTGGCTGCCGTGCTGCAAACGAGAGCACGTAAATGTAGAGGTTTTCTGCAGTTGCAGAAATGGAAACTGTTCACAAAGCAAAGCATTTCTTAGAAAAACCTCAGCGCGTAATATTATTCAGCAATTTGTTGTAATCATAATGCAATTTACAGGTGGATTCATGAAAGAGTGGATTGTTTTATTTGCTGGTGGGAGTTTTTTTATTATTCCTATTTAATAATTTTGCCTCCTTTTTTCATTCTTTCTTCTTTCATTCGCTCTCTTCTATTATTTATGCAAATTTTCATTGATTGAGCCGGGTAGAAAGTCGATTTTGTTTTACCATAGCAAAAAATTACGTATTATTTGCATAATATTAATATGTTTGTAACATTTTTGCATTGTTGATTTCAATGAAATTGTATTATTGTATGGACGACTTTTTTATTATTTGTATTATTACTATTCCAAGTTTTGAGCAAAAAAAATGGGAATGAAATAAACGTGGGATATAATATGAAAAGTAGAATAATAGTAAATATTTCAGAATAAAATATATGTTTCTTTGTGTTAGATTTTTTTAAATGTTGGGAGTAGTACGGATATTAAAAGAATTTTTTTAATAATATATTGTTAAAAGACAATTTGTTTTGTGTGTAGTTGTTGATATGGCGCAAAAAGTATATGCAATTTTTAACTTAGACACTGTTTGTGTGTACAATAATAAAGATGTTTCAGATATTTAATTAATCAAATGCATGTGAAATGATTAATGAACATTCGATGGTACGTGTGTGCACGATCGATAATAACTTTTTAGTTAAATTAACAACAAAACGCTATTGCAATTTATTTATTTCATATATTACATAAATTAATATCGGTATATGAAAAATTACGTTATTAAAATTGTAATTGGATGGTCATAGCGAAAACAATTATCCTATTACATAATTATTTATTTTGAAACGGATTACCAATTCGAATTTATTAAAATTTTGCTCGGCCGTATTATATAATATTGTAAAAATTATGTGTAAAATATCGCATTAATGACGTAAAAAAGTTAAAGGTTAAAAATTCTTTCGACAAATTATACGTGATATAAAAATTTTTATTCACTCACTCACTCGCTCGCTCACCAAAACTCACTTCGTTCGCGTTGTGCGTGAATAAATTCGGTTGAAAGGACCTTCCCGGAGAACGTTTTATGTAACAAAAGTCAATTTAACCACCACATGATGTTAACAGATGCATGGCAAATGTAAAACCATCTGTATTATTTTTATGATAATGACACATATATAATATAAGTTCATTTATATGAATGTTAAACGCCGACAAATTAGCGAAATGAAATACGACGAGGAAAGGCTTGCGTGCGTTGAAAATCGATTTGCAATCGCTAGCCATCGAAACGAAAAAATTGCCGTAACGTTGCAAAATTTCTAACAGTAGAAATAATATTTCAAATAAGGATAAAGTTTGTTTTAAAACAGTTTAGTCAAATATTAGCAATTAGACAAAATGAGAATACTAGAAACTAATTTTTAATTTAAATTTTATTAAATCGTTGAATTGTGTTCGTTTTGTACAAATTACAAATTACAAAACGTAACATTGCAAAATTTCTAACAGTAGGAATAATAATTCAAATCCGTACAAAGTTTATTTCAAAACAGTTTAGAAGAGAATTATCAATTTGGCAAAATGCGAAAACGATCAACTAATTTTTAATTTTAATTACATTTTATCATTCAATTGTGTTCGTCTTGTTGAAAATTTCCTTGAAATATTTATTCGTAATCGCTATCCATCGAACGAAAAAATTATCGTAACGTTGCAAAATTTCTAACAGTAGGAACAATATTTGAAATAGGTATAAAGTTCATTTCAAAACAGTTTAGTATAGCAATGTCAATTTGACAAAAAGCGAAAACGATCTACTAATTTGATTCTTTTACATTTTAAAAATTAATAAATTGTACTCGATTTGTGTTGCTAGATTATCTGTCTATAGATTAATCTAATATCTATTTTGTGAAAAATATGAGAAATAGGTGCCAATCTAAATTGAAGATGAAAGAAAATATATTCAAAATTAAAAATATAGATTTCACTACGACATAAGAAATTAATGTTGGGACGAATTCGGTTTATTTCGTACCGCAATCTTGAATACTTTGAAAATATTCTAAATTTATTTGTTTTAAGGGCATAATTTCACCTCTATTTAAAATATATATAAATGTCGCAAAACAATAGAAATTAAATGAGATATAATTTACTTTTTACAAATGTCTGTATTTCTTTGAATTTCAGTTACAGTTGGCATAATTATAACATAGCGATGTTATTTGGAAATATTTTATACTTTTTCAACGGTAATTTGCAACCCGATTTTCAATAATTTTAAGAATTTTTTACATTTCTTTTACTAGTAATAAAAAAAAGTTGGCCAAAAATTAAAGTGGAATGAAATCATGATAAAATATGTAGATTTTGTTGGAAGACAAAAACAATTCAATGCAATAATTCATATTTGAAAAAAAGTAAATATGGCGAGTCAACTTAGAAAAACCATTTTAATGATAGGTGTAAAAATTTTGTTAAAAATTTAAAATATCAATTTGTATTTATTTTAAATTGAATTGTGTTCGTCTTTAACCGCTGTGCATTTATTTTCTACTACTTAGTAAATACTTTTCTTTCAATTTTCATTTTAAGGAGCTTTTTAATTCCCATTGTAATGAATTGTATTGCTATGTATGCAATTTATTATTTTTTGCATATACAAAATGACAAAATGCTATAAATTATTTTTTAATAACATCAAGTCAGAGGCCAATTAATTACAAGAGCCATTTTTTAATTATAAGATAATAAAATGTGTTTAATTTAATTAAAATTTACAATGTATAAAAAAGATTTGATGTTGTACGTAGCCTGCATTTTTAAATAAATGTTTTATGAGCATATTTTTCGGTTTGAAAATTGTATTGATAAGATTCAAGTAAAGATAATTTACTTCCTGAAATACATGACATTTTCGAAGGAGTATTTTTAAAAATTGTTGCGGGTACAAAATTCTTAATATAAAAACGACGAAGAAGAGTAGCAAGCAGCGTTCTTCTCTCGCTTCTTGTGAGTTTTAATGTGAGATGTACAAAATACAACATAGTTATTATAACTTATTTAATATACCACCCATGCTTAATAATAATATATATTTGTAGACATAATTATATCGAATTAATTTATATAATATAAAATATATTTTTTGTGCAGAGCTAAAGAACGAGTAATTTAAAAAAAGTGTTTTTGCTTTAGAAAATTTTATCTGCACAAACTATGTTTGATAAGACGTTGTAAGACGTAGACAGCAGAGATAATTTTAATAATGAAACTTAGTTGACTAGAAATATTATTTTTATCATTATTACGTACAAAAAAAATCGATAAGACCCATAAACAATTTATTAGTTGATGCGAGTTGAGTATTGAATAATGAAAAAAAAAATAATAATAATAATGCATAAAAATAAAATGTCATCATCACCATTTTATTTATAAACCGGCCGGTACAGTTTTATATTTATGTAATTACAATTTACCACGCAATAAATAGTGAAAATTTAACGCAAATATTTTAATGAGCTTTGATTGATGAAAACATTATACGTTGACATATAGATAAATAAAAGAAATAATAGAAGCGCATTTTAAATAAATTTACACTCACTCACACACAAATTACATTTTCATTATACAACAACGTGTTTTGTTGTTGTTGGATATATCTACTTTGCGATTTTTACATGTAACACAGAGGCGTCGCTAGATTGATAGAGGCGCTCATTGATTATATTAAAAGCGTTTAATATTTTAATTTTTTAAACGTTTTTAGTTCCTCAAATCATCCAGCAGGGCTTAATTTAAATGTTTACGGGACCTAGGTACAATAATATTTAAGGCCCTTTATTACAAATTTTGCATTACAGTGTTTAACAATTCTGGAATAATTTTTCACCATTTTTAGGTTTTAAAGCATTTTTTTGAAAGAAGTTTATCGAATTTTAAAAGCTTAGAAAAAGTTAAAGCTTGTACACGCCAAGTGTCTTGCCTATTTTGTTGTAAATTATTCTTAAATATAGAATTTTTAATGGATTTTTCTTTGCGTTTGCAATATTTACCATCAAAATATTAATTGAATTTTATCACAAGTAATTGAAAATCTATAAAAATTGAGCTTTTCTCATTTTTTTCTCAATTTTAACGAAATTTTTTAAAGATTTTGATAGAAAACTCACTTCGCAATGAAAAATCAATTATTCAGAATTGTGGAGGTACTAAAAATAGTTTAAACTACAAAAAAGATTTTTTTCTAAATTTTATGTTTTAAGGGTGCTAAAATGTACTTTATACACATGCGTCGATAATAACACGCGACGCCTATGTTGGAGCGGCTGAATTTTTATTATTTAACAAGGTGTGCGATTGTAATTACATCTAATATTTGCATTAATAATGCAAATAATGTTTTGCCGAGAGCATGGCGCACTTATATACGATTTCATTATAATATCGGAATTAATTATTACCTCTTTAGTTAAATTCTCTGTATATGATAATTTATGTGCGCGCATTAATTTATAAATAATAAAATCTGTATTTTTTTTTTCGTTATAATTCAAACGCTCAATTTTAATTTAGATCGGTTGCAATGATAAAAAATATATGAAATAACATAAAAAGATAAATTACTTAACGTAACGATAAAAATTTCATTTCGACGTAATACAAGAAGCTTAAATAATTTAGCATTGCTAATTATAATGCGTATAAGTTGGTGTCGGTTGGTTGTATGTACACGGAGAGGAAGAAACGAGATATGAAAAAAAATATATAATATATACCTACCTAACTATTTTTGTTGTTGTTGTTGTTGTTGTAGTTGTAGTTGTTGATCATTGCGATGATAGGCGCATTGTTTGAGGGCAACCAGAACACAGGACGTTATTATCATTTTTATAATTAGTTAATTCATTTTTTTATTTTCATTTATTGAAACTCGCTGTTTATGAAATATTTGCT
>JARJDW010009778.1:0-21614 GCA_030264715.1 Adinopsis sp. GC000173
TACTTGTTATGTACATTTTTTGATTTATTTTATTTTTTCGCAAATGTATACCATATTTCCGGACAACAAAAATCGCTAAAATGTATACCATATTTCCGGACGGAGGGAGTAATATTTTTGCTTGTTGTTTTCGGATTGCCTATTGTCTCTTTTTTAGATCTTACATTAAAATGCTCGTATACACACTACAATTACAATAAATGGTCTATTTTTAAACAATTTCATCAAATTTTCTTCCTTATAGATTTTAATCGCTGTTTGTATTAGTACCTTTTTATACAATAATAATCTGTACAAAATAAATGAAGTTCGAAATGTCTATTTTTGTCAGCTTTACGTAGAAGCAAGCAAAGATAATAAAAACGCTTGTTTGCGAGGGCGTTAGTAAATAAATTTAAAACAATTAATTGTCTCTACCTTTAATGCGACGTTTTAAAACACCCAGAAGATTATTTATGAGGGTTGGAGCTAATAATAAAAGGCCGGATTGTTTGCAAAACGACGACGCACTATAGTTTTTTTATTATGTTGTTATAGTGCGGTACCGGTCACTACGGCCTTTATGGCGCTGGAAAGGTGATTGATTAGTCTGAAAGTTTTAAATTTCTGTTACTGATTGTTTTACAACTTAATAACAAATGCAAGAGTATACTATTGAAAATAAATCTAAAATGTGATTTATTCGCGCGGAATCTAAATTGCATTATAATTTTAAATGATTCAAATTGTTGTTTGATAAAAAATTGAATGAAGAAAATTGCGTGGGTTTTGACGAGCCGCTTTTTTTTCCTATTTACTACGTTTCTGCGCGCTGCTCTTAGTTAGGTGAAGCCAGCGACAAGTGTTTAATGTTCTCGCAAGTCAAACAAGCTGATCTAGCGTGTAATAAAGTATCTTTGGCAGTGCTAATATTTACGATCGCTTGGTAAACAAATTATTAAAATATTATTTCATTAGACTTTGAATTTATTTGAACTAACACGGCAATTTATTGCTCCTTACTATAATATACATTATTTGAACAAATATTAATCAAAACTTTTTGATGATAAAATTGCTCCAATTTTATTTTATGGATATATTTTATTAGAGTTTGAATTAACTTTTCCTATAATTTCCTTACAAAACAATAAATTGGAGTACTAGATGATTCATTAATTTTATATCCTGTATTTATTAGAATAATTTCGTATAATAAATCGACAAAATGAATATGCTTGATTAGTTCACAAATAGTAATAAGTAGTAGTTAATAATTGTAACTACAAACTAGTGAAATAGATATAAAAACAAGAACAAACAATAAACAGAAAATCATAAAAACAAAAATACAAATACAACTACTATTAGCGAACTAATCAAGCGTTTTAATTTTTTCGAATTATTAATCTATTATGGTTTATCATGTGTGTGTGTGTGCAGCTAATATAATCAATTTCAATTTCGTAAAAGTCAAAAATTGCTTATTCTATTTACTTGTTATCAATAATAAGAAGGCAATGCAAGGTGTTAGATAATTACAACGGAGTAGCATTTTATCCAAGGTTATAACTTTAATATAAAATTTATTATTATACATATAATTTTCATCGCTCGACATTGCATATAAATCTAACTAAATATTATTATATAACTAACATTGATTACTATAATGTAATTTTTGCAACTAATTGCAAATTGTTTATCATTTATGTGCAACAAGCGAAAAGATTAGATTAATCATAATTATGTAAAATTTGTTACTTGATTAGATTTATTATAGAATTGAAATATAAAACTAACTTACGTTTTGTTGAAGACAATAATAAATTAAAACGTTTATGTTTTAAAAATTGGTCACATCTCTATGCACAACTACATGAAACTAAGACGCATCATCGTTTTTATCACCAACAAATAAATGCAGATGTTTGGGAAGTGTACTTATACATCAAAACAACATTTTTAACGCAAGGTCACATCTTTAGTGTAAAATCCAAGTAATAGGAATTTATTTTTAGATTCAGTGTGTATCTAATAATATTATAATATATAAAAATAAAATTTATATAATTTAGTAATCTGTTGAATATTTTAAACAAATTCAAAATGGTACGTGCGTTAAGCAAGTAAAATAAATATTAATACTTTTATGTTTTGTTAACATTAACACCATTTCTTATATTATTAACACTGCTACTTACTCGCCGAAATGTATTAAAGATTTAGTCGTAGTGAAAAATATTTTGAAACATTCGTAATATCTTTATGTTTATTTTTTGTATTTACTATTGACACTACTTTTAATAACACTGTTGCTAACAAAAATACATTAGAATGATGATTTTTTGGATCAAGATGCATATAAATTGAAGGTATCCAACTGTTATATCTGTAGTAAGCCTACTTCATGTTTTCACTAATGTAAAATAATAAGAAATGCACTTGACGTATTTGCTGATAATTATGCAACATGACCGACCTTCACATTCGAAAACCACAATAGCAAGCAATTGAATTCTTACCTTATTAGAAGTGAATGATAAGAAAGTGATAATGATGATGATGATGATGATGGCGTGGAGAAGTACGTGCGTGCACCTTCGATGCGAAAAATTGACTGCATTCGTACTATCATCTGTGTGCAATTTCGATGAATCATTTTCCTAAACAAATTATTCGATATTCAGTGTTAAGATCGGTTTTCAATGAGCATAGTTTTACAAAAACATCACCTTAGAATGTGTAATGTTAAGCAAACTTTTCATGTACGAGCACATAATAACAATCGCGTGAAGCTCTATCTGCGTAAACAATGCAAAGCATTAATGAACAGTAATGGAAATTTTCTACTATAGTCAAAACATAATTGGCGCCTTATAAATAATAATAAAATAAATAAAAGTTTTCTTTTTCATTTTTTTGTATATTTTTTGTAATATTTCGTTCTTTTTAGACAATTTTCGAATTTTCTACAGTTTTCTCGCTGATTTTGACGCTTTTGTAATTTTGTTTATTTATTTTTTACAAAATTTACAAAATATTGGAAAAAAATGAAAAACAATCTAAAAAAAATAATAAAAATCAAAACAAATTACAAAAAACGTTAAAAAAAAAGATAAAATTTAAATATTTTTGGTTGTTTTTTGTGACCATAGTGATTTAGTTCGCTATATGAATTAAAACAAAAAGCATATTCTGGCATTCGACTTGTCATTAGATCTAGTTTAAAAATAATGTATCTAATTATCAACAGACACACATAGTTAATGCATGATTAATATTTTTCCAAGCAACCTGCCATCGAAATGGACGGATAATTTGCTGACTTGAATAATAAGACGATTTAATTAGACGCGTCCATCCGTCACGGCTTCCGTATTCGAACAATCGCATAGATTAATCGATTGATTAATAGCAACTCGGCGCTATTTATACACGGAATGGCAAAAATAAATAGTTTGGCACTATAAAAAGACAACACATGCAACAAGCTAAAAAAAGGCGTTATGTGTATAAACAAACAATACCTTGCATTATTTTAAGTAGGTAAAAAGTGGCCTCGATAATTACCAAACAATAATCATTGAAATTTATTAGAAAAAAATCAATATTTATTAACTAAACAAGTGGGGCAAGGATTATTTTACCAGAAATTGTACAACAATTTATAATGCGATAGTTAAAATGCCGAGTTTTTTGAATAGGAAGAAGTTGGTGAAAAACCAGGTGTGATGTTTTCAGTAAAAACGAATAAAATTTGAGTGTATTCGTTTCGGTTAACGAAGTTTGTAGCCATAATTAAAAACAATAATTAACAATCTTATGAACATAATGTAATATTTTTACAAATTGGTGTTCTAACTATATATTATCACTTTATAATTTGGATAAGAGTTTAAAATATTATTATACAAACACGACTTTTAAATTAAAAGCAATTTGCAATGAATATAATTTTCGAAAACATATAAAATGTTTACTTCAAGTCCTAATTACGAAATTAATTTGTTTAGTTAACAAATAATGAATATTTATACAAAATATAATTATTTGCAGGCATAAATTTGTCATTATTTAAAAAAATACTTGTATAATTTCCGTTCGGTGTAAAAATTTTGTGCAATCCAATTTCGTCGTTTGATGTTTTAAAATAAATTCCCATGGTGTGTCGTGTGTGTGTGTGTGTGTGGTAATGAAGACGTCGTTTTCTGCCGGCTTTATTAATCGTCGTATTAAAACTAATTGCGCTTAATAAAATCATTGTGGTGGATGGCGGTTTTTGAGCAGCGAGGGAAAAAGATCGCTGGTTCTCTCAAACTTTATGCGCACTTACGTATTCATATATTAATTTATGAATAGGTTAAGCTGGCATTTTGTCCTGTTGCTAAAAATACGTTTTTGAGTTGAGTATATAATTGTCGTTTATTTTTAGATAGGTTCCAATTCCTATTAAGATTTTTTTGTTTTGGATGGACTGCTATTAAAGTGAAATACAATCGTCTTACTTTTGCTATTTATAATACGATATAATGTTGAATGTATGCAATAAACATTATTGCTTTATGTCATTCTCTCTTCTTTCTTGCAGTGGTTCATTTAGGTAATCTTTTTATGGTGCCAAAAATGTTATTATTGTTATGCCATCAATAATTTAGGTTACTATTATCAAAGCGTGTATTTTTGGACTACAATAACATCATTCTGGTGTTGTCTCAAATTGTACAATTACTAACATCTATCACTAAATACAAAATGTATTGAATATTTCAATAAAGCTCAAAATCAAACGTTTTTCATTCATTCAAAAGTGGACAAATCAAAACAATAGTAATACGTACTATACATACAAACAAGCAACACGAATGCAATTTAATAAACAAGTGCTATAAACAAGGTGGCGTAAAAAGCTGTTCTACATTTTGCATGCAAATAAAAGGTAAAAGAAATCATTTTGAGAAAAATGAGCAATAATAATCATCTTAATCTGAAGTATGAAAAACGTAAATTAGGCAAAATTAAATTATCAATAAAACTTAATACACACAATGCTCTGATTTATTAAAAAAAAATGAAATAAAAATATTCGTTGGTTTTTTGGAATGAGAAACGACGAAAATCTTAAGTATTTTTATGCTTTATGGCAGTGTTTCCCAAAGTGTGGTACGCGTATCCCTAGGGGTACTCTAAGGCTTTTAAAGGGGTACGCACTAACCGCCTCACAAAAGTATAGATAATTTTATTCTAGACGTGTCACGCAAACTTTTTAAACAAAATCAAAATTAAATTTGTTTCGCAACTTAGCTATTATGTTAAATAAATAAATTCATACATTTGTTAGCCGAAAATGCTTAAAATATTCAACCTAACTCTTATTTTAAGGAGACAAATTCTCGCAATTAGAGTTGATACTGATTGAAGAAGAATACCAGCATTCTTATTTCAATTTCTGCTTCTTGTACTTACTTATAATATGCACTTTTTAATGAGGGGGTACGCAGTTATACGAAACTTATCAAAGGGGTACACACTGGTTGCAAGTTTGGGAAACACTGCTTTATGGCAACAAAAATTTAAAGAAAGAAAATCTTAAAACGTAACATATTTTAAGAATTTAAAATGTTTCTTAAAAACTTAATAATTATTATTAATACCCTAATAAATGTTTAATAAACTCTAAACTATAAATTCTAATTTTCTGCACAAGATAAATTATCTCTTAATTCGCTAAATTAATTAATTGATTAGCTAACGACTCTAATTCTCATTTATTATGTATATTTTGTAATAAATCCTACTTTAAACGATATTAAATAAAAGAGAAAAGATAAATTAGTAATATATTTAAACATTTCGTTAATATATACCATACATTAACCGCAATTATAATAAATTAATGAACGCTTTAAACAAAATTTGTTAGAAATGTGTAAAATTCCTTAAACTTGGTAAACAAACACCATCCGTTAGGATTTTTGAAATTGTTTTTTTGCTCTCGACAAAATGATCATCTGAAAACAAATGATTTTATTAATAACTGACGATTTTATCAAGATTGAATTTATTTCGTTTACCAGTATGAGATATATTTTATGCTGTGAGTTATTTACTCGCTGAAACAATGTGATACTTTTCTAATCTAAATTTGTTGTTTGAAATTTTTTATTAATTAACTTTAGTTAGTATTGTAATGCGAGCAATTCGGTCCTGAGATTCTTAAAATACGAGACATTTCTTCAATTAGATTAAGTAAGATTAGGAATCCGTTTGAGCGAGTTAACTAAATTAAAGCAATCATTTTTAGATTAAGCATTTTATAGCGTATAAATTTAACTAAAATTTCAGGCAGATTGTTTGCAAGGCAAGCGCGAGCGGCCAGTGGGGAGTGAGCTCTAGGCGAGGATTCTATCAAAATATAAAATTTTATTATTATTACATTGATAAATTTGTTGAAAATGAAATTCATATATAATTAACACGGTGGACGTTTATGCGCGTATAAATTTACAAAAATTAAGCATTAATCTGAGTAATTTAGTCATTTTTATTGATACGTGCCTCTAAGGTCTAATTTTCGCATTATTTTTACCCACAACAAACAAGCTACCACATCCTGATGCTTTTTCTACCATAGCATAACGCATAGATATTAATTTAATAATCCCGTCGCAGCAAACGCTGCTAACGGAATGCTCATTTTTTGTCACTCAGATAAATTATGGTGCGTTTGATATTTATGCATTAATAATTTATATGATAAAAACACCTTTATCCACAAAGCGCTTAATTACGAAATAGAAATTGACTGATAATTGCAATTAATATTTATACTAAAAATACAGACGTGCGCGTTGCGCGTGTGAAGAGAGAAAAATATAAATTGTGGAAAATAAAGGAAAGTTTGCGGTTTTTAAACGCGCGCCGCACATTTAGATATTATTAAGACAAAGAAATTGTGCATTTAGAATTAATTATAAATTTAAATTTAACCATCGCATTTGTATTTGTCTCAAATGTAGACAAATTAATGAAATCATACGCTAATTATGTTTGTTTTATTTCACACGTAAACATAAATTCCACATTTAGCGCTAAACTGCAACAAAATTACATCAACTCAACTATTGAAGCGCTAACTGAATTTATATTTAGCGCAAAAATAAATAAAATCTTTCTTAACATACGTTCTTTTACTCTAATTATTTTTATCTATTGTTCTTTATTGAAAATCGAAGAATATTTTACATTCTACAAACCATGAATACACAAAAAAATACTCTAATTATGTTTTTGAAATTCGAAATTTTATTGCTTCATTAAAATAAAATAAAATGTTTTTGGACCAGAATTGACACTTCAAAATAATAGAAAACGATGATTTAAAATTGCTCTTAATAAATTTTGAACCAAGCGTATACAAACTAGTTAAATTTGCATCAGCCTAAAGGTTTGCATTCATTTCTAAAATTTTCTTATTGCTTTAAATTAAAATTAAAATTAAAAATAGATGCATTTTGTAAGTTGGAACTAATAAACGCAACAAAAAGTTTCAATAAGTTTCACACATAAACATAAATCCAACAAAATTACTCAACTATAGAACTAATTGAATTTATATTTAGCTTCAAAATAAATAATTCTAGAAAATAAACTATTTTTTAACATAATTTCTTTTATTCAAATTATTTTTATCTATTGTTCTTTATTGAAAATTAAAAATAATCAACATTTTACATTCTACAAACCATGAATACACAAAAAAAACTCTAATTATGTTTTCGAAATTCTACTTTTTCTAGTTTTATAGTTAGCCTTAATACACCTTTAAAAATATAATAAAAATTCTTTAAATAAGTTTAATATGTGTTTAAATTAAATATAAATATACATTTACTGATCATAAATAAAGGTATTAGTTTGCATTTGATTGAAAAACTCGTCTAATTATTATAAATTATGAAACGTTATAAAATAAAATAATGATCACTTTGAGTAAATTAATTGAATCGGTCAGTTATACCATAGATTAATAATAATTGTGACGATAAACACATAATATCGTTGAGGGGCCCACCCAGCGTATGATAAATTTGATAATTTTATATACACACACAACAATATTTCTGATGATCGGCGCGTCAACAATTAATGATGGAAGGTATGGTACATATTCAAAATGGACTAGCATTTTCTAATTGACGTTTTTATTAATTGCGTACGTAACGAAACGTAATGAACTGGTAGCATGTATCACCCGAATACTTTTCTAATCGAACGAAATTTTTAAATGTTCCAGTTTGTTTGTTCATTGCTTAGTTTTATTGGTTGGTGGAAGAAGAATTTCCATTCGAAAACCAAAACGAAGTATAAAACATTTACGTAGAATGCGGTTTGAAAACGTGTCGTTTGATTTAAAGTTATTATCTGTTCGTTTTCAGCTCTTATTAGAAGTTTTTACATTTAATTAAATGAAATATATTTTCCTTCGAGTGTGTCGAACAGCGATTTTTCTGTTTACTACCGTTTATAGTGCATACGTTAACAATCTACGCTTTTATGGTTTAGACGAGGAAATATTGATAAGCTTGATTTATTTGAAACAAAACGGTTGGTATTTACAATTTTATTAAATTCACGTTGCTTGCAAAATTGGACGAAATCATTTCTACAAAAAGAACTGCTTTGTGTTCTCTAATAAAAGCTTAAATAATAATAATAATCATAATAAAATTTTATGAGTCGAAATAGACTGGAACAAAAGTGATTAGCATTCGTAATAAGCCTTATAAAGGATATTTTTACTATTTCTTCTATACTAATTATTCATATTA
The DNA here is from genome assembly GCA_030264715.1 of Adinopsis sp. GC000173. Classification (NCBI taxonomy): domain Eukaryota; kingdom Metazoa; phylum Arthropoda; class Insecta; order Coleoptera; family Staphylinidae; genus Adinopsis; species Adinopsis sp. GC000173. Next base: position 8,811 of record JARJDW010009778.1, read on the forward strand.
TTACCATTATGATTATTGATTATATTCAGTTTTATCGGTATTTAAATATTCATCGTTGCTTAAAAATTACAAGTTAGAAGCTTATTCTTGTACTTCGTTACACTTTATCCCTTTAATGTTAATTAAAAATTAAGGTATCAAACGCCAAATATACATTTATTAATTTTTATTTCAATACGAATTGATAAATCAAAAAAATCAGTATTTTTATTTAGCACCTATATTTAACACATTGATACCTTGTGGTACCAAAATTAAATTCACCTTTTCCGTTTTCAATTCAATAGATAATCAATTATAGTCTATTTTGAAGGTAACCCAAATCCACTAATAGTCGAATTAAGATATAAAAGATTTTGCGTTTAACAAAAGTAATAAGAACAAAAATAAGAATAATGATAATATGTGGAATTGCTACAAAAGTTGAAAAAAGACATAAAATAGACAGTTAAATTAATTATTGTTCAATTCAAAATACTGTAAAACCTAGTGAACCATAATAGAATAGTTTGTTTGCCAAGTCTAGTGAACCATATTGGCAAGCAAATACGTAAGATTAAAAACTACAATATTACTTTTACTGTTGCAGACAGAATAAAAAATTAATTCACTAATGCCAATTAAAGAACATTTTCTATTATTATATCTAATATCTAATTTTGAGCAAATCATAAATTATCCTTTAATTAATTTAATAAATAGATTCAGTGGGACAATGTTTTTTTGACAAATTTATTAAAATAGGGACTGATTTAGTTGCTACTTAATTGTGAATTGATAAAAGCATTTAATTGTTATATATTTTTTTTATTTTTCTATTACATATTTAATTCTAATGAATTAAAAAAGCAATAAATTGTAAATTTGTGCAAATCATAAATAATCCTTTAATTAATTTAATAAATACATTCGGTGGAACAATGTTAATTATTTTGATAAATTTAATAAAGACTGATAGATAAATTTAATTGCTACTTAATTGAGAATTAATTTATAATAAATAATTTTCCACGTATTGCTTGCTATAAATATTATATATATCATTTAAATTTATAATTTTATAATTTGTGCTGCTGTAGATTCCATCAACATGCTAATAAATTTAGCTATAGAAAAATCAAAGAAATTGCTAAAATATAATATTTTGTGAACAGATGCTGAGTTGAATTGATATATTAGCGAGTTTATTTGCCAGCAATATAAATATCAAATTAATCATTCATAATTTATCTGTAATGACATCGTCTTGTTCGTACGAAATGTAATTTACTTAGATAATTATCGGCGTTTCAGTATCAATAAGATGTTAAAACTATTATTAGACATGGCTGTCATATTTGACAACATGAAGACGAAGAAAAAAGAAGAAGAAGAAAAAAAAGATTGAAAGGCTAACACTGAAAGTCACGACTTGTATTACATACAGAACCAAAGTGATGACTAATAGATTAATGCGCAAAAATGTGTTTATTTTGATCGAGTGTTCATAAATTCACACAATGTGCATCAATAAGGATAAAGATCAAAGGATATGTATGATGTTTGCATAACAATGATTATCACTCCCTACAATTCTTATGCTAATAGAGTGTCTCAGTTGGAAACTTTACTCATTTTTTATGCGCGTAGAAAATCGCGCCGTATTTAATTAAAGTTGTTAATTGGCTGAGGCGTTAGTCTTCATAAATTTTTATTGGCGGTCGACAATAGCAATATTTCACACTTCATTAGGAAAATGTTTATTGCAACGAAATTTCTATTTATACATCACTGTTTTTGATTATTATGTAATACTTTTAAACAAAAATTGCCCGCTTCTTCAAGGAAATATTTAGTGGGTAGACTTTTTGATTTTTTGCCAGAATGCATGCCAGACTAGACATCCTGCAAATTCGTTATGAATAAACGCTGTTTATTCATAATTTTCCATCAAATTGTTTTACTATCTTCGGGCACTTTTTTATAGATTGCCGTTTTTTTTACTCCTTTTTTTCCCACTACGAATACGTGTATATTGTCATACGCGGCAATAAATTAAATATAATAAGATATGTTTATCCCCTTCGCGGGCATAAAAGTGTGAATAAATTCACTTCAAGGGATAATAATTGAACAACAAACCTGATTTTAATTGGCTTCTTCACACATAAATGTTATTTTACATATTCCATTTTGCTATGAAATTTACACCGAAATACGACGGCTTTACGATCGTTTTACACAAATAATTTCAGATTTAAATCGATTGCCATGTTCAATTATTAACACGCCTGTTATTGATTTCGAAACGAATGAAATATTAATTGCTGAAAAAATGTTCGAAAGCATCAAATAAATTTCAATACCGCAACGCATAATAGAATTTATAGCGAGATAACTTACATCGTGTATCAGTTGTACCAGTTTCGTCCGCAGCAATTTATTATTTCCGTAAAACTTGACATTTCTACAGCATAAAATCATCGAATAGTTTCTTTGCAAATATATCCCGTCGAATAAATCATCTGTGCCTTGTTTTCTGCGCTTCTACAATTTGTATGAAAATGTAATCGTTTCACTCAAGCAAAACCAATCTAGTTTGAACCGATGCGCGATATTTAGTGAATTTCTGGATAAATAAATAAACTGTGTGTTGTTGTTGCATTCATTCAAAATGTACATATACTTCAAATTTAATATGCAAATGGTTATAGGCATTATTCTAACAGGAAAAGTACTGGGTGTTGTTAAATACAGTTTCTTTTATTTCATTTATTCTACAAATCTATGCATACATTTTAATATGTTTAAAATATACAGGGTGGGCCAATAAATACAATAAACGCCATTTATATAAAATTTAGTTAAATTAAAATACAAATTAGTGAACCAACTAAGTGTTTTTTTTACTTGAATTTGTATTCTAAATTTTTATATTAAACTTAATGGTTCATCAAAAGCTAAGAACAGCAAAAAAGCTTCCATCCACTTTTCCTGATTCAAAATTTTATTTAAAATAAAAATTATTGGTTAAAAATACGCATTTTGCAATATTTCTGAATTATTAGTTAGTTCTTGCCAACACAACTCTGAAAATTGCTCCTCAAATTTGCGAAATTTGCGATGATCGGATAATTAAAAAAAAGTTCAATTTGCTTGACTCGTTTCCCAGATTTACAGAAAAAAAAACAATTATAAAAACAAAAAGAAAATCGTGTAAAACCAGAAATGTTATGTAATGTAATGAGCGCAAAAATGCCTAAAAAAAGAGTAATTATCTGGACTAGAAAACGCAATATTTATTCAATCCATAATTTTTCAGACAGAAATTAAAAAATAAAAGTTGAAAAATTCACCGAAATGTTAAGGAACAAATACATAACATAGATATATAACACTCTCTTAATACCTACACAACTACAACTCATTACGATTAGGCTAAAAACACTTGGAAGCATCTATTAATTTCTACACACAATATCATTAAGCCTATACTGTTAACACAATTAACTACGAGAGCTGATTTAAAAAAGGGGGCGTATGTTTTTAAACGAATTTAAAGTGTATGCGTATTGTTAAATCGTTGTTGAAAGTTAAAACACTTCGTTTAACAAAACCAACAAAAGATTTTTATTGACTCGAATGAAAGACGAACGAAACGAAATATTTCGCTTTTGTTCGTTGTGAAGTGAAACAAACCATTTTTATTCTTTGATTTAAACTATCGGTACAATACATATCTATTCTAGAATTTAAACTAAAATAAATTTTTGAAGGTTTTATTAATAATTAAACTATTTTTGTATGTCTTTTAAGCACTTTGTATAAGTTTTAAAATATAAAAACCTTTCTTTTTTTGAATATTTTCTTGTTTTCTTTCTACAAGTAGGATTTTTTAATATTTTTGGTGTTTAATACCATATTATTTTTGGTTAGTAATATAAAATTGTCATATTTATAGTATACCAAATACAAAGCTGAAATAATAAATTTAATATTAAAAAAATATTGATAGGTTTCACAAGTATATTTTATCCAGCTTACCCATTTCGATATATTCAGAACTAATAAGCTTGTGAAACCTACTAAAAGCTTTTTTTAATTAATATTGTTATTTAAATAAGTACTCTTACTTATGATATCGCGGTACATACTACTCTAATTCTACATTCGTTCATTTAAGAAATCTTGTTTGTTTCATTATTCCATAAAAATCTGAAGAGCCATAACTAAATAATTATAAATATAATTAGATATTTTATTATTTATACTAGTGTTAAATGGAGAATAAACAGCATAAATTTATTAATAAAAATAAAAGAGACATAATAAAATTTTTATAATTAATGAAATATTATATATTTTTATATTTATAATACATGATTTAATTCAAATGAAAGAGTGTATAAATATAAATTTAATATCTTTAATGTCTAGGAAAATTTATACTAAATACGGGTAAATACTTTTTCCACACTTTAATTAAAATGGTAGAAAACTTATTTCTATTAAATACAAGTTGGTTATTGCGATAAGCCTGAAAATTTACATCAATAATTATTGCAATTTTATTATCAAAGCAAAAAAATGTGTGAAATATTTAGAAGTAGATGAGATTGGAATGGTTAACAATACATGTTAAATAAATTTTAAACTGTTAAAAAGGTAGAATTCTTATTGTTTTAAAAAAAAAGTTGGTTATTACGATAAGCTTAAAGATTTACCTCAATATATCAATTTTACTGCTATTTTGTTGACAAAGCAAAAAAAATCTGTACAATATTTAGAAGTAAACAAGATTGGATTGGTTACCAATGCGTGTTAAATAATTTCTAAAGTATTTTAGAAAACAACTACAAAGTACAATAACGTGTATAGATAAATATGTAGCATTTTTAGTTTACTAGTACACAATATATTGTAAATTGCAACCATAAGAAACATATAAAAAGTGTTAAATGAGATGCATTTCAACTTTTTTTTAATTGATTTTGAATCGAAATGTTAATACATAATGAAATGGTTGATTTGCACATTTACAGCGATAATTTAACGATTTTATTGCACTTTAATAGCAAAAAATCATCATTACAAGCGCGATAAAATCTGTAAAAACGAGCAAAACATTAATTAAACCATCCATTAACTAAGCTACAGATTTTCGAAAGCAGATAATGATAATAAATAATTTTATATCATTAATTAATAATAAATACGTTTTTTATAAATACTCTAATCAATTATCTGTGTAGAGCGGTGGAGGTTAACTTAACAACATTTTAAATTAAAATTTTCATAATATTCTAAACAGCTGTCGTATAAGATGACATATTAAGATGGATTATAAACTAAGAATCGGCCTTTTAATAACAAAACAAGTAGAAAGAAAATCCTGTTTTGACTCATTTTTAATGCATTACAAACTAACATATCAAAATTTCAATTTATTTTTTTTCTTTATTTTTTTTCGTCCATTTAATATGCAATAACAAACTTGTATTTATTAATATTGTTTACACATACATGTTCAGACAAAATATGTTAATATTCCTGTGAATGTGAATATAAAATCGAAGCAAACTTTTAGCTACTTTATATTATTCAAATAGTATTTTGATAAGGAATACTTGAGTGTATTGTTAGAGCATGTTTCTAAATTGGAGCATGTCAGCATTATAATAAAGCGTAAAGTAGCAACAATTTCATTTAAAATAATATTGTTTAATTAAATTTTACTGCGTATTGAACGACTTCATTTTCGCTAAACTACTGCCATTTCTTAAATTCAATCACAAATTTCCTTATTGTTATTAATCGTTGTGCAGTGCAAAACAAGCAAATCCATTATTTTCAACCTGTTTATTAAAATAAATTCACTTACAATATCCTAAACAAGTTTAATAAATTTTTCGCTTCTGGATTTTAATATTAAATTATTGCTAAATTGCCACTTTAACTAACAATTTTATTGACTGTAAACACTTCAAAATACAACATTTTTTTCTTTAAATTCAACAAAATTATTTAAAATATTATTATATTTATATATATGTCCAATAATTCGAGTGTATCGTCCTAAATAATTAAATAGCCATTTTATAGGCAATAAATCGGTAAATGTTAGCTATTTTATTAGAATATTACTTATTGAAAATTAATATTATATTCATGGGATATAGAATATATTGTTTTATAGTTTATAATTTTGTGCATTAATATTTCATTTAAGGTAAACTCCAACGCAATGCATAAATTGGCAGCAAATCTTTTTATATAATATGTATGATGTACACTCGGTAACGAATGAATCTGGACAGTTTTAGGAAATACAGATGAAATTCGCCCTTACAAGAATTTACCCCAGGCTTGAAGTGTTCTATCTACTGATAATTAATACAATTTACACTTAAGCTGCAAGAAAATGAATTAAAAAGATTAATCAAAGAAAAAGAATTCGTTTAATGACGACAATTTAACACTAAAAAAATGAAGCTCTGCAAATTCCATTTTTAATAAAGCCATGCGAGTTTGCTAGGTGTCCAGAGATTCATTTGCTACCGAGTGTACTTACCATAGTGGTGGCATAGTACGATAGTATTCTTTTTTATATTTCTAATATATATGAGACGTGAACAGTAAAACAATAATCCGATGCGTGCCCTTTAAATCGCAAAATATACGTAACATTTTTATATTTTATAGCATTTGGCATGTGGGTTGCAGAACAATATACGTTGCAAAATAAATGTGACAAAATTGTACAATAAACAAGATGAAAATTACAAGAAAAACAATATGTAAATTTGATGCGGTATTAAAAAGGTTATTTGAATTTGTCTTACACTTATATAAATAAAATAACAACAGATTGATACGTTTCGTTCGTGGTAGGTAAATTATGAAAATTGTACGAATTGTAATCATTTCATAGAAAGTCTATAGCATTATAATACAAATATAGAATTGTTTTATTTCTTTAGAAACTTTATTATTGCATAAAATCGCTCACAGAGCTCACGTACTCAAATTTCGCCAATAAAATCACTTCTTCAGCGTAAGCGACACGATTTGCGAATTAATTAACACCTTGTGCGTTTAATTAACGATCCATGTAGCAAATTATCAACTAAATTTTAGTAACTTTGTTTTGAAAGCATTTTCACGAGATATAAAATAAAGTTTTTCATAATTTTAGTGTTAAAACTGCCATATTTATAGTAAACCGAATTCTTATTGTTAATATATTTTAGTTATTCCATGCATATAAATAGATATTAATTTATTATATAATTTTTTATTAGTGAACTCAAAATATAAACAAATTTAACCAAATAATAAAACTATTTTTTTAAGCATATTTTATCCAGTTTGCCCGTTTCGATCTATTGCCAATAAAATCACATCTTTAACGTAAGCGACATTACGATTTGCAAATTAATTAACACGTTGTGAATTTAATTAACGATCCATGTAGCAAATTGTCAACTAAATTTTAATAAGTTTGTTTTGAAAACATTTTCACGAGATATAAAATAAAGTTTTTCATATTTTTAGTGTTAAAACTGCCATATTTATAATAAAATAAAATTCTTATTGTTAATATATTTTAGTTATTCCATGCATATAAATAGATATTAAATTATTATTATATATAATTTTTTATTAATGAACACAAAATAAAAATAAATTTAACCAAATAATAAAATCACATCTTTAGCGTAAGCGACACGATTTGCAAATTAATTAAAACGTTGTGCGTTTAATTAACGATCCATGTAGCAAATTACTGAATTTTAGTAACATCGTTTTGAAAACATTTTCTTGACGAGCGCAGCCCATTTCATTTAATTCGATTTAATTTAAGGTCAATTATTGTTGTATCTTATCAGATTGTTGTTTCAAAGTGAAAGGATTTTTATTGAAAATAATGAAAATAATCACTTTGCGCTGAAAGTAATTATATTGCAATTTATCAAGAATGAAAAAAGCAACACCTTCAACATCATTTTATTGCGTGATTTTTGCATCGCACGTTCGGTCTTTAAATAAACTAGGGAATTTATAAACTTACGTTAACTGTAAAAACGCCCGATTTCTACAATATATAAGTAATATTGTTCCAATGGAGGAGAAAAGAAAGCAAATCAGGTATGGCGCATTATATGTACAATAAAATTATAAGGAAATGAATAAATAAGAAAAAAATATGTCGGATGTTGTCATGGATATGTAGACCGATAAATTATTAATCATATTGTATTGTATTCTAGCATATAGTTTAAAGCTTCCTCCATAATTTTGATCAAAATACTAACTTATTTCCACCATTCCGTCAATGAATAATTCATATCGATTATTATTTAACTCTGTTAAAGATTAGACGTTAAATTCATGATATTTGCATTATACACACTCAATATCATTTAAATATTATTAAGTACGTATTAATAATCGCCTTAAAAAGGCGATAATAAATTTCAAAGTTTCAATTCCATTCTCTCTTGGGAAAATTATATGTATATGCGAAGACGATAAAATCAAAATGTGGCAGAAATGCGAATTTTTTCGCACTTCTGGCACATTTTACAAATTAAATTTAATATTTCATTTATGCTATAGTTTATGCGGCAAATACCTGTAATAAAATTGCGATGCCAGCCTACACTAAATCATTAAACGTACTTCCTCATAATCCTTCCCCAAAGGGTTACTTAACATGCAAATAATTATGCTATGCTTCTACATTCACACTTGTATTTTCATTTTTTTAAGGTCAATTAAATCGAAATTATTGTTTATAACGACATTACGACAAACAAGCTACATAAATAAATGCACGTTTCTTTTTAATAAATTCTATTATATTATCATTATTGCTAGAGAAGAGAATAACCAAATTACACTTGATGTTCTTAAAATGTAGCAGAATTATTGAGTTTGACAAATGTATTATAATATAGTACATATATTAATTTTGTTAGCTTGCATTTCAATGTTACAGTTTGCTTTGCTTCATTTATTATAAAGAAATGTTCAGTAATAAATCTTAATAATAAATTGACCATGTTTTTTCTGCCCTTTATGTCCATTCTAAATTATATCATCCTTACACGAATAAACAAAGCTTTTGGAACTTTTTTCTCTGGTTTGAGCTTTCTTTTCCAATTAGTTAAACGTTGTTTGCAAATTGAAATAAACAAAATATAAAATTATGACAACAATAATTAACAATGCTATTACAAACAAAATAGATAAATAAATTTTATAAATAGATACAAGTGTACTATTAATTTGCTGCATCTGCCCAAAAATATGGCATACATAAAGGGAATAATTAATAACATTTAAATTTATAATATTATTGCTCCCTTAATGCCTATAGAAATTCCTATTTTAACAACTAATTCGTTTAAAAACGCAGACCCTGAAGTGTAACTACTAAATAAAAATGATCTTAAATAATTTTCAATCATTTCTTATTCGCGGTTCCTGTAATATAGTCTTAATATTAATCTGTACCCGTAAATATACAATATTATAAAGTAAATTTGTATAAAAAAAGAACTATAAAAATGGGCTTCAAGTAAGAAATTTAACTATGACGATGTGAAATCTCTAATTTCTGCGGACCGGCATAATTTTCTTACGATTGAGAAACACTGTACTAAGTAATATTATTCAAACTTTAGTAAAAAGTTGATATACTACATATACAATAACGCTAAAGAACAAAATTATACTTTCTTATTAGATTATATATAATCGTATTGTGAAATTTCACTTTAATGTAAAAAGATAAATAAAGTATTAAAAGTCAAAGCAAGTTAAATAGGGATATAAATTTGAATATTACAATGTGTTAAATATAATACAATGTATGATAGTATATAGTATTATTTAGGTAGTAGCATAGTGATAAATAAGGCAACAAAATAATTCATTAGTTTTTGATGCGATAAGATAAAGTTGGTAGAGTAGTAAAGAATAAATAAAATTGATGTGAATTGTTTTGTGATTTAATAAACCAACAATGAGTTTACTATTTGCTTTTTCCTTATTATTAATGTTGAATCAAGCATTGAATTAAGCTTTCATACCTTCCACACATAAACTCGACTTGTTGTTATCTTGACCTAAACTATTTCATCAATAACCTTCAACGCATCAAGAAAGTTGTTTTTCATTTAAGTCTTTTTTTTGTTATATTGTTCAAGTTTTATGATTACGATGACGCTCACTAACCAATCGTTATCTTTTCAGCGATTTTGCAAAGAACGACTGTTGGAATTGGACAATTGAAGATTCAGGGTGTTGGAACGTGTCAATATTTATGCATGGACGCTTGCGGATTGTTGTACGGCTCTGTAAGTATAATATAATAGTTGTTAAAAACAACACAGATGCGATTTTTCTATTTCCATTCAAAGAAAAGCTGTAAATTTCACGCAGCGAGAAGGATGAACAACACATGAACACCGCGCGCTATGAATAGTGATGTGAAGTGGAGATTTTTTATACTCTGCATAACATATATAGTATATGAGCCTGTTTTTGCAAAATTATTGCGCGGCGGTGCGATTTTAATTAAATTATGCAGTTTATTGTAAAGCGACTTTTCATCATTTTTGAATAATTTAAAGGCGAGCTCAATTACAAAACTATCCAATGCGAAACAACAAGCCATTCCATGATTAATAAATACATTTATTATTTCTTATCTCCGTTAAAAAATCTTTAAACAAAGATAAATTGCATTAATATGTTATATATATGTATGAGTGTATAAATGCAATGTGGGAAGACGTTAGTACTTATCAATCTAATCACTAATAATCATGATTAATTCGCACACAATTAAGCTATTTATACACTACATTACATATATGTGTAACAGAATTTAACATTGAAACTATTTCAAAAACGTTTATCAATTATTCTATTATACTTACTTACGCATTTTTTTCTGCTAGAAATTTTATTACCAGCTATAAATCAATCCTTATAAATCATATTTTTCTAATTAGAAATAAACAATAGATAAATGCGACCTCGTTATAAGACTTAGCTCACTTAACAGTTTAGGTGCTAATAAGAAATGCCAAAATAGCATTTTATTGTTCAATGCCCTTATTTTATATCAAACAAAAATTATTGGTTAAAAGTACACTTTTTACTTTCAAGATTTCACACCTTCTGCAATGTTTTTAGCTCAAACATTGTTATTGATTTACGCAAATTTGTCTTAAGACGCTGAATTATTGGTTTAAATTGCTGCAGAAAAAAAAATTTAAGCGAACTCAAATCAAGCATTATTACGCCAATATCACGCGAACGTTCACAAAACACCAACGATGGAATGTATAACAATATAATCATATATTTTATACGCTAATAAATCGTATATTCCTAATTAGAAATAAACAATAGATAAATGCGACTTCGTTAAGACTTAGCTCACTTAACAGTTTAGGTGCTAATAAGAAATGCCAAAATATCATTTTATTATTCAATGCCCTTATTTTATATAAAACAAAAATGATTGGTTAAAAGTAAACTTTTTACTTTCAAAATTTTACACCTTTTGCAATGTTTTTAGCTCAAACATTGTTATTTTCCTTAAAATGCTGAATTATTGGTTTAAGTTGCTCCCCAAAAAGAATTTAAGCGAACTCAAATCCAAGTATTATAACGCCAATATTACGCGAACGTTCACAAAACACCAATGATGGAATGTATAACAATATAATCAAGTATTTTATACGCTAATAAATCATATATTTCTAATTAGAAATAAAGAATGGATAAATGCGACCTCGTTAAGACTTAGCTCATTTAGCAGTTTAGGTGCTAATGAGAAATGCCAAAATAACATTTTATTGTTCAATGCCCTTATTCGTCGCATGATTTACAACAACCGATATTTGCATTATTTCATTCTCAAATTTTTCAACGCCGATCTACAACATACATAATAAGCAGCGATGGCTCACTTCATTCCCGGCGGGCATAGATTGTTTATGTAATGTAAAACAATAGTGATAATAATCGAGGTGAAATTTAATTTAAATATCTAAACTGTGGCATCGGTTTACTCAAGCGCATTCCTAGAAAGATAATCGAAAGAGTTCCGAATTTTGCATATAAATTAGAAGGCGTGCAATAAAAAGCGTTGCGCTTTTACGGCAATAAATATTCATAGCGGGCTAATGGTTTTAAATTGAGTTGTAATTTGTTTTGCTCCTCTGAACAAACAACAAATGCAAAACGCGCACAAGGAAAAATAGTGCTCTTTTATCGTCTTGTGTTTGAATTATGAAAACAATTTTACTCAGAGATTTAAAGTTTTATGCCAAAAAATCAATTTTACAGATAATTACATATTAAAGAATTTTTTTTAAACTTAATGATTATGAAAAACGATAAATCTTTACTAACTGTTAAATGAATGGATTTTATAGAATTTCTTTTACTACAACATAAATATTAATTTCGTATAATAGCTGATAAAAAATCAATACATTTTGGATTAACACAACCCAACAACGGATTAAAAAACAAGTATTATTTACATAACAAATTTGTGGTAAAATGTTAAAATAGAAATTAAATAGTATCAAGCGTACGCATTAAATAAAAGCGGTATATTTGACACTTTTATATTCAAAAATAAACATCCGATTTACTAGATTTTTGTGTGGATATAACATAAAGGACCCCGCACAAAACACTGTGATTTTGGACCTCACTGAAATTTTCTGAAATTTGGATATGTTATAGTTTATGACCTCCTAAATAAATATTCCCCCGGCCAAAAACCTTTTAAAT
>JARJDW010009784.1:0-13631 GCA_030264715.1 Adinopsis sp. GC000173
AATTAAAGAAATTAAACAAACTGTTATCAAATTATAGTATAATAGTGTACTTTTTAATTGTCATTAAATTTTCTAACAATAGTTTTGTTGCAAGTATGAAATTTTAAATGTTTTGCTAACTAAAACTGTAAATTTAGAAAAAAGCATTAAGTTATTACATTTTATATATAAATACATCCGGAAATATCATTATAATAATAATTATAATGAAGCGTGGCCCACAATAGAATACATCTAAATTTATGAATATATGAAACGCTTTTGATGGCGACTTGCTGTACTAATCAACTTTAATCTAAATTCTAAAAACGCTTGAGCAACATGTGTTGTTGGTTGGTTGGGTTGGGAGGAGTGAGACAACAGCACAGTTATTCAAATTAATCACCCAAACGCAATTCAATAAAATTAATCATCGTTTTGGTTTTCTTGGCATCGACGAGGCGCGCGCACAACAACAATCGCACATATTACCCGCAACTAATAAAATCTGTAACATTCATTGCCTTCCACCTACTCTATCCGAAAAATCGTAGGTATACACGTATAGAATTTTGGCGTCGATCGCTAATTTCGCGTACAGAGATATTAATAGCCAGCGCGAGCACGCTTTATAGTTCAATGTTTTCGGAAGCGGCAGGGATTATTAGTTAGGAAGAAGTGCACGACACGACGATGATGCGGCGATATTTAAGCAGCCGATGGATTCGATCGTTGGTCCCGTTAGCGTTATCGCGCGTCGTTTTCTCTAATTAGCGCTGAAAATCCAAGAGACAGCCGTGCTAGCAGCAACAGCAGCGACAGCAACAGCAGCATCGATAGGTCAACGTGTAGAACAGCTGACGCCACTTAAAACGTTCGCGCTGTGCGTATTGAGAACCGGATAATATCGATTCGTTTCTACATTGGAAAAAAATCAACACACACACACACACACACACACACACACATAGGTATACACACATACACACCATGCGGAATGTGGACGCGATCATAATTTCACATCAGCGACGACATGTGTACCTACGTGCCGTTTGCATACATATATATAATATATATGCTAGCAAAATCAAATGTCACACAAGATTGCTAAACGCGATATCATTTAGCGAATTTTATAACATCATTACCATGGTGGGTATTTTTAGGATCGTAATGAGATGAGGGAAATTTATGAACTTTGTTAGTAGTCATACCATTATTACCTAGGTTGATTCATAATTATCCAGCGTTTCTTGTTAGTACAACTTAAGAGTTTTGTGTGGCTTTTTCTCATAAATACGTGTAGAATATTCATATTCATCTTCAGGGCCTAATTGCCCAAAAGGGAGGCAAGGCACCTGCTTTGAGCCCGCGTAAAACGATGTAAATTTGCTAGTAGAATTTTTAGTAAAATATTACACAGGATTGAGAAACGTGATATCATTCAGCGAATTTATAACATCATTACCATGGTGGGTATTTTTAGGACAATAATGAGATGGGGGAGATTTATGATCTTAGTTGGTAGTCATATTATTACCTAGGTTTACTCATAAGCATTGGGCGTTCATATTGACAAATTTCTTGTTGGTAAAACTTAGACTTTTTTGTCATAAAAGTATTCTTCAGTTAATAAAAATGCGTGTAGAAAACTAGTTTCTCATTCGTCATTATCATTTAAACATTATCACTACAAGATAGCCATTTCGTGATCGCAACGAAAGACAATATTTGAAGGTGATACCAGCTTACAATTTTTAGATAAGAGAAATTTATGAACTTAGTTGGTAGTCATATTATTATTATCTAGGTTTTTGTCATAAAAGTATCCTTGACTCTTCAGTTAATAAATTTTTTGGCGAAAGACAATGTCTGGAGGCAATACCAGCTTGAAGGACAATCCAGAAATTGTTAATTACCTCCCTAAAACAACAAGTTTTTTCTTTGCCAAGCATAAATGGGAAGCAATTATTGAAGTAGAGAGTGAGTATACTCCAAAATAATTATTTAAACTCTTTCAGTTACATTTTTAGATAATGATTCAATCCAATATTTTGTATGTGAAACCTATTCTACATTTGGAATTTCCTTCTAATTTTAATAAGAAAGTTATTTTTGGTACTCCCCTTTCTACCGAATAGTGATGATAAATGAATTGCTTGGCAAATAATGAATAAATATTTAATAGTTTGTCAAGTTTATTATTAATCAGGAAAATATACAGAGTTAAATATAGAGAGATATGATAAGCAGCCAATTGAAATATTTGCCTTTTCCGTATAACTTACACGGAAATCTGTATTGATAGCAACTAAATATTTGCAAACAGTTAATATGTAAAATGTTACTCAAATCATATTTAATAGTCCTTATATAGCTTTTGTCATTGCTATTAAAAACTTTAATAAATTTTTGCCCAGGGTTTGAGACACAAAGAGATTTTATTAGGATTTTCTTCAAATTGTAGGTAATAAAAATTAGTTGGCGCCACTATAAATAAAACTCCTACTTGTTTACCAGTTTTCAATTCAACCATTTTATATAAATAATTAGAATTTGTCACATTTATTTTCTTAAATTAACATTGTTATATGTGTTTTTGAATCAAATTCTTATAAAAAACACTATTTACGAAAGATTCAATATATGTATATATAAAACTGTTTGGTGAGGCTAAAAATAACTTTTGTTTATCAGATTTTGTTTAAAAATATATAGTTTTTAGGTCGATGTTCTTATTGTATATAATTAAATTAAATTTCGTTATAGTTTTTACGCAAATTAACGTACCAAATATTTTATAATTAAAATTCTTATAGATCATTAAAAAAATGGTCCTTGTTTACTAGAAATTGTTAATTTTTTAAAATAAATTTCTTAACTTCTTAGGATTTTATTTAAATTTTAATAAAAATTGCTTCGATTAGCAGAAGGTACAATCTAATTCTATAAATTAAATTGTTGTTGTAATTTAATTTTTATCCAGTTAATAACAAAAAGAAAAGTAATGTAGAATTTTAAAGAAAATATAGACAATATCATAAACTTCTTGTTATTTTTAATAGCTAAAAGTAATTTAAGCAAACATTTGTAACATTTGTTGGGTTTATGTGTAAAAATATGTGGCTAAACATCAAATATTAATGAATTTCATTAAGAAAAGAAAAAAATTATGCACATTTTTTAAGAAAATATAGACAATTACTTAAACTTCTTGCTGTTTTTAGCACCCAAAACTCATTTAAGCAAACATTTGTAAAATTTGTTTGGTTTATGCGTAAGAAATGTGTATGGCCAAACATCAAATATACTACTTTTCGCTTAATTTCATTAACGAATTCGCTACGGAAAAAGTGAATGATTCATACCGATTTTTCGTATTCGGCAGCGGCAACGGCAGCCGCTTACATAATCCAACAACCATGATGTAAAAATAAAAACATCGGTGGCGACGTGTGCCACCACGTCAGCACGCGCCGTGAATCAATCCCGATCGATTTCTCTCATTTCTAATCATCATCCAACGATGCCGACTGAGTAATCGTAATTAATTCGCCGCCTAATTTGCGATCCATGCCAGGCGCAACAACGGGGCCGCGCAATGGAATTTTGATTTCTATATAATTTGGCGAATTAATTTCACGTGGAAAGTGCGATCGCTTATCCATCATCATCATCATCATCATCCACCAACGATATGTCTTGATTATCGCGCGCCGGACGGAAAACCATAGTCTATTAATAAGCGATCAATTAACGATCGTTTAACGACATGGCGCTTTTGCGTCGTCGCGCAAAAGTAATTTTTTATATTAAAACAGATATACATATATAAAAGCATAGGTGTTGTGTCGAGGTGTGCACTTTCATAACCTTGAAAAATGCCACGATAAAGCAACAATAGAGTTCAGTGTTGGATTTAGGTTGGATTCCTTCTCCTCCACACGCGTTTCTGCTCATTTCCGCTATTGACCCCAAAACAGCGAAATCTAGCAAAGTGATGATAAAAATAGTTGTTTTTTTATATTTTCCAACACACGAAATTGTTTTTCGGACGCTAAAAATACGCATCTTTGATTCCATCATATATTATTGCATCAAACATAGTTACTGGGTCGCTATTTTTCACTTCAAATCCATCAAAACAATAGAAAAAAACATTTTATTATTAGTTATTTATAGTAAATATCTTAATTAATAGGTTTAGCTTCAACTGAAACAAACGCATTACATTGTTTCTCGTGAGAAATACATTTAAAATCAGACAGACCTTGTTTAATTAAAAATGTATATTAATTTTTCTAATTTGGTCTCATTACAGAAAAATTATCTGACGGGCAAATCAGTTATTGAACTGCTTTATTAACTTTACTCAAATGTTTTTTTCGTGAAAATGCTAAAAAAAATTTATTCCTAGTGCATCTCTTTACACAAAAATTCCTAATTGGACACCTTCCGCCATTATATAAAGAAAATTTTCATTAGCTTTGTATAATTTCTGCTAGAACAATAGTGTTTATCATCCACTAAGCAAAAATATTTTAAATTCCGCTTTCCTCAAAGAAAATGTGTCATTTTTCACTAGAATTCTATTGGTAAGTATTCTAATTTCTAATACAAACCGTCATACTTTAAATTACTTAACTTATAAACAATTTTTATTAACTTTATTGTTTAGTCTCAAGAAATTCTTAAAATCATTAAAACTTTAATGTTTTTTCGTAAAAATAATAATGTAATTTCTAACAAAACGTGGCTAATAAACAAAAATTCGAATTGGAAACTGAGATAACTTCATAAATTTTCATTGGTTTTCCTCAATTTTTTTACTAAAACAATAGTGTTTGTCATTTACTCAGCAAAAATATTTAAAATTATGGTTTTCTCATGGAAAATGTGTCATTATTAGCTAGAATTCCATTAGTACTTATTAAAATTTCTAAAATAAATCTATCACATTGCAAACTTTTCCACTTGAAAACCATTTAATTTAGAGAAAATTTAATTAAGTAGGTAATAGGTACTATAAAACAAAAGTATTTTAATATTTATATATATATATATATTTAAATCAAAAATTCGTTGATTATAGAAAAATTAGTCATTTTTTACTTAATTTTCTTTAAAAACTATCTAAAATGTAAATATTTTTCTGCAATTTTTTCATCTTTAGCAAAAATTTTATTAATTTCCTTTGCCTTGAAACAATTTTTATTAGCTCTACTACACGAAAAAGCAACAACTTGTACTTGCATCGAATTTCAAGCATTTTTACGATTACAAATCTAATTACCATCTAGGAAATTGAAAATTTCGATTTGCTGAATCGCAACGTATACCTATATGCATAATTACGTCCCTGCCGCTGCTACGCTGCATAAATAAATCATTCGCGCAACACACAACCGTTTCCTGCCAATATGATCCAATCCAGCGCAAATACCAACTCATACTCATAATTTACACACAAAAATCGGGGAATATAAAAAAATTGTTGTAGCAGGTAATATAGCAACAACAATAATAACGAACGAGCGACGGTCGTCTCACCGATGAATCATCGCATCATAATGCGCTTTTGTTTCACTAATTAATTATTTATTGTTTGGTGCATGCTCGATGCCTTTCACTGCACAACGACCTACCGCATATTTTATATGTGCATGGTCGCGATGCGAATACGACCGAATGTCGTGTCGCAACAACAACAATAACGTAAAAAGGCAACAAAAAGTATGACTGGTGCGGCTCGGGCTATAAAAGAGGGTGTCCCAGAGGTAAACCCAGATGGGAATTACCTATAAGAAGAACTATCCCAAGGCTGGGTAGCTTTTTTGATATTATGGGCCAAGAATGAAGGCTTACATTTACTGGGAGTCTAAAATTTAATTCAGCAATGCACAAATTTGGGACATAATAATAAAAAAAACGTACTACAATCACTTAAAAAATGGTTGGAAAATGCCAGAATTAAATATTTTTTGTAAAAGTTCTGCATCTTTTATGCAAATTTCGCGTTTTTTTTCACAAATTTTCTTTATATTTTTTGAAATATTCATCGAAAATGCATAAACCTCAGAAATTCCTAAGAATGAGGGCTTAGATTTACTAGAAAATTAAAATTTAATTTAACAATACACACATTTGGGGCATAATGATAAAAAATGCACTAAAATCACTTAAAAAATATAAATTTTTTTTGGAAAATGTCAGATCTAAACTATTTTTGTAAAACTTCCGTATCTTTTATGTAAATTTCGCCCTGTTATTACAAATTTTGTTAATATGTTTTAAAATGTTCTTCGAAAATGCATAAACTTAAATTCTTAAAAAAGTCACAAAAAAAGGTCGAAAAGTGTGAAAATTTGAAAGATTTTGGAGGTTACCCACTGTTAAACAAGCCCATATTTATGGCCTAAGCTGTTAGTGATTGAAAAGTAACCCATTGCAGCCTAGTCCATAAAATAGCAATGGTATTTTGGGCAAAAAAATATTTTTTTCGATTTTTAATTAAAACATAGAGCAATTTTTATAATTTGCACGAGTCACATTTCATTGACCATATTTACGGTGTTGCAGCGATTCGAACGCGAAAGTGATATAAATCGTCGATTTATTGTAATATGGGAGTGGCGCAAATTTGCTGTTTGATATTTTATTTAGCGTAATAAACTAGGTTATTATTATTACTGCCGGTTATATATAATATGCTAAATGCGCATAATAACATGTCATTGTGGCGCAAAAAATTCCGCCCAATATATTCTTGTTGTAGTAGGTAATGGAAATATTTGATAAATATTGTGTTTATTATCGGTTTGGATGCGTTTTAGACGACGCGCGTTTATCAAACGAAAAAAATAAACTGAAGCCATAAAATAATAATTATTAAGCATTATCAATATGTTAATGTTTATTTACTTTTACTGTACATTAATTTCTTGATAAAGCAGCAACGCGCGCCAGCAATACAACAACAATAACAAACAACATCATTTGCATTTTTTATATTATGAACGATTATTGATCTACTTTCATGTCATGATTGCAGCAACAACAACAACAACGGCGCAACTGTTGTAACAATCATAATAAACAATTAGATGCATTGTTCGCAATATCTGGCAGTTAGTTTCCGTATTTGCGCAAAAAAGTAATAATAAAAACCTTCATACACCAATATCATCTGACACAGGTGGTTGTTTATCATATCAAATATGAGCGTGTGTGCTAACATTGATAAAATTGTTAATAACTTCATTGTGCTGTTGTTGAAAGACAGTGGCGTGCGTTAATTAAACAACGCGTATACAGTTGCGGTGATGATTTGAGATAAAGCGGCGCTTATGTAAATTTGTTATTTATATACAATCATAAAAAGAGGCACGTTTGTGTCAAGTAACATAGCAGCCACAGCAGCAGCCATAAAAGAAGCCCCAAATAATTCATATAAATACGCTTGTTTAATTGAATTATATCTGTCCGCAACTATATTGAATTTTTAATGACATTAACATATACATTTTATATTTTTTTTGTGGGTTATTATGTTTATCACATTGTGCTGTTTTTATTCGGTCGTTTTCTTTTTTAACGACTTTGGCTGTGTTTGAACATCTTATCTGTTAATTACTGATGCAAATTAAGCGAAAATCGCCAAAATTTGTTATGATTGCGTGTTCAATGACACATTCTCGTCATTTGTGAATTGATTTTTATCCAAAATAAATAAGATTGGAGTGTTGTTTCTTGAATTAAGTAAACCTACTCCTAACTGTGTTGTAAATAACATTTGCAACTATTTCTTTACAAAGTTCTACGAAAATAAGTAAAGTTTGTGTTTTTAATCTCACAAACAATAAATACAAAGTATATTTACTTTATAGTAAAAATAATTGGACTACTTATTGTCTTATCTTGTGTTTATTAATAAAAATTCAGAAAAAAAAACAAATAAAAAGTTTATGCCATTTATTATACATATTTTTACCATTTTCTAACGATTAGCAAAGGAATGAAAGTAAGTTTTCTCGAATGTTTAAAATGATTGTCGAATATGTGTTTAGGAATAAAGATTTTAAGAAAAAAATCGATGAAACATTTAAACAGGGGGCATTACGAGTCGGAATTATGTTGAAACCTGTTCGGAGAGGGTAACGTTTCTTACAATTGTGTGACCCATCACATATAGTTTCAACATTAGCTAGGATTTTCTAGTAAATTTAATATAGAAATGAAGCATAATTGATGTCTTTTCTGAAATTAGCGCATTAAGAATGCGAGTGAGTTTTACCCAATTTTTAAAGAAAAACCACTGGGTTAGTGTCTTATCTTATATTTAGGAATTGAAATGTTAAGTTTAAATCATTTAGAGGGAACAATAAATAAATTTTCACCCTTTCCGAACATAAATGCTTACAAAAAAATTACAATTGATTCATTAAAAATGGCAAAACTCTAAAAAAAACATTAACAACAATTTAAAATAAAGTGTAAGTGATTTTGGTCTATAATTTTTAATAAAAAACATTCAATTGCACTTATTGCTTGTAAAAAATTGCGATTTTCTCATATATAGACAAAGTTTAAACGTTTCCAAATTAAATTGACATAGAGTGCAAATCATTCATGGTAATCCAAATTAAATTAATAAACAGTATGAGTGATTTTCGGCTAATTTTTAATAAAAATGATTCAAGCACACTCTTATCTTATAAGCAATTACTTATTTTCAGATTAATATAAACAAAGTTGTCATCCCTAATTTACAACCACAAAATTATCATCCAGTTCGTTTCATTTTTATAGACGTATATGTAAATGATTGAATCACGCTGTTATCCTATGATTACGAATCGCAACTTGGTAAAAAAACAGTGTGTGTTGAAATTATTTTGCGAAAACATTATTGAGCAGTTAGGAATGCGCGATCGTCAACTTTTTTAAACAAAATCATTAAAATATAATGATAATAAATTAACAGCGGCAAGAAACGGTTAACATTTTTTTTGTTGTTGCAATTTATTCACAACGTAGCTAATAATTTTCTTTTCTATTGCTGCAAATATCGGTAATATTTTCATTAAGAAATCAAATAATATTCAATTAAATATCATATAATTTCTCTGTAATAGCATGAAATTATGTTGAAATCATCTGGAAAGCAACACCTACGTTTTAGCGCAGTGGCGTCGCAAGGCAGCAACGCAGCACGCAATTCTCCTTCAAATCCGATTCGAATTAATTGATATTCGTGACGGGGAATTAATACAAATTTTATCGCTAATCGGATTGTTATGATAAATATCAAAAACCAAAATAGCGTTGTGAATTAGCATAATGCGCAAAAAAAACAAACAGCACAATATAACAATATTATAATAATATACATGCGATGAATAATAAGGCGGCGCTGAGTTTGAAAGGAAAAAAAAGGCTGGACGCTATCAAATTTTGAGCCGCGCGAGAAGAAATCCTACACGAATTTTATAATTATTTTCTCCTAGACCCAATTCATCTATTTTTAATCGAGGGCGCAACGCGAAAATTGGAACGCGAGCAAAACGAATTTTCGTTTGTTTGTCTTTGCGGCGCGCTCTTTTTTTCTCTTTTCTTCCTTTCCTTTCTTTCTTTCATCGTGTGTTGATGTTGTTGTGTGTCTATGTGTTAGTGTTGTGTGTTTTTTTTTCATTCTCCACCCGGACACATTCCATTGCCGCTTGATTAGTGTTTGACTAGTTACTTTACAGGTACATCGGACTGACGTCACGAAAAAACATGTGAGCGACGCGTTGCCAAGTCGACAGCTCACACACACACACAACGATGACGTTTCCACACACTATATATTTTTTATTTTGGGGGGCAAAAATGCGAACGTGAAGAAAATTTTTGCTCGCTCCGGAAAATATGCGAAAACGCAGCACGTGCGAAAATAATTCGCCGCGCTCGACACGTGGGGGCGTTGCGTTCCTTTTATTTTTAATTATAGAACCGGATTAATTTAATAAATTCGCTGGAGAGGAGAAAAAATGTGTGTATAATGTAAAATACGTTGACATCGTTGCCTCACCGCGAGCGATAATAATTATTATTAAATATGCGAATATATATATATGTGTGTGTGTAGATTTTTTGTCGTAATGTTTATACGAATTGGTTTCATCTAGCGCAAAGACGTCGAATCCATGTTTGGTCATGGGAAATTCGACGCCTATAGCGCCTTCTCGCTCCCACCCACCGAAAACGCGCCACGATTTTCCATCCTTATCGCATCCGTAGCGCGTTGTCATGGTTACAATTCGACAATATATAAAAAAATATTAAATAACAATAATTTTTCGCATGGCCAATTTGATTGTATCTCTTATCAGCGCCCACTTGCCTTACACAATATTTAAAAAAAAAGCAAAGGCGCAACATACAAATTGCTTAATGTGTTTTGTTTTCTTGGCGTTTTACCACTACATTACATCACATCCAGAGGCCCTGTGACGAACGCTCCTGGGATTCACCAAAAATAGTCCCCTATGCATATTAGATTACGCTCCACACACAGCGTTGCCATTATCAAATAACCCGAATTATTTCGCGAAATGAAAACAAAACCACCAACATGTATGGTTGAGGTGTTGTTGTTGCTGGTGCTGGTGGCGCGATCGATTAACGTTGGGGTAGCGCGCATTTCGGGGTTAATCTAGGTTAGGGCGCTGTGGGGTATTGTTTACAACGTGTGGGCGAATGAACTCGAATGAAACATCCAGCTGCATTTCACTCTGCAACCAGATGCCATCTCCCATAACACAATACGAAACTGTTTTCGTTTTACAAATAATGCGAGCGCGCTGAGAGTTTTCTGTTTCATACAGCCTCGACGCAAAAATATATATGGCTATGAAATCGCAACGACCACATTTTTTCTTAAATTTAATTTAATTTTATTTCGTTACCTTTTTCTGTTGTTTCTCCCATGCTGGGTCCAGCAGCCCTTCACGTTCCCATTCCTCCTCCTGCTCCATATAACCGTCGGCGTACGCGTCGGCGTTATTATATCCGTCCGTTGCAATCATGTTCGATGGCCTGCACTTTCTCCCGTTGCGAAACAATGGATGATTGATGAATTATATGTCTCCGCTCTTCGTATTTAATTATTTTGTTTAGTGGCTGATGTATAATATATTATTTTTTGTTCGTTCGATTGGCGTATATACGAAGTCGTGCCAGAGCACACGGCCTAACAACACGCACCTAACCCCACTAGCCCGAGCCCGACTGTAGACCGGCTGTTAACTAGTCTGTCTGCCTCTGCAAAGCATGCGTACAACAGAAAATTTACTCACAACTTTATGATAAATTAATACATTATTTTTAGGCGCGTTTTGGGGATTGTCTACGTTTTTTCCACATCAAAATTTACATTTTGATTTCCATCCAAGAAAATGTTGAGGTACCATTGCAATATTTATCATTGCTCAATTAATATTTTTTTGCATATTAAATTACATACTAACGCAATACAAGCAGCCATGCTTACTATATTCCACTTTATTGATTTACTTTATTGGATAATTAATTATTTTACTCAAACAAGCGAATATTAATTATTGCATTGTTAAAATTCATTTGCTACCATTTGTTTACAGCTGCGACATCTAACGTTAGCTACATAAACTAACAATACTGCTTTCGCTAATCTCCGCTAGGTTTTTCTTTGATTTAGTTAATTTCAAATTATAAAATGTAAGATGATGACTTTATTGTGGTTTTCTTTCAAACAATGTATTATTTACAGATGTTGGTGCTACCACCTAATAACAATGAATATATCACAACATGAAAATGATTGGATGATATTGTCGATGATCTACAACTAGTTGTTCATTTTTGTTTTATTTAATATTTGTGGCCGTGTTCGCTGCCGAACGAGATTGACGCATAGCTGCTGGCGCCGTGTCCGCCATGTCCGCCGTGTCCACCGTGTAAATCGCCATGATCAAAGCTGATGCTCGCTCCATGCAGATCGCCAAAATCGTGTCCACCAAAACCGCCATGTCCACCTAAATCACCATCCAATCCGCCTCCCAATCCACCTCCCAATCCAGCTCCGCCACCTCCAACGTGAATGTATTCAGGTACGTTCACAACAACGGGTTGCGGTACACGTACGGGGACGGGTTGATTAACAGTGACTGGGTATGGCTGGGGTACTGGCACACCAACAGGTTGTGGAACTGGAACTGGCACGGCGTGCGGAACTGGCACAGGCACTGGACGAGTCACGGTGACGGGATACGGTCTGGGAACAGGAACGGGTTGTGGGACTGGTACCGAAACTGGCACTGGACGTGGAACATCGACTGGTACATGTACTGGTACAGCGACTGGTACTGGACGTGTTACTGTCACTGGGTATGGCTGGGGTACTTCGATTGGAATGGCTTGATTGACTGTATTCACTGAGACGGTACCACCAGCGCCGCCACCACCACCTAGACCACCGCCGAATCCACCGCCTAGACCGCCGCCAAAACCACCATGACCGCCTCCAAGACCACCGTGACCGCCGCCAAGACCACCATGACCGCCGCCAAATCCGTGCGCGTCTAGCGAGATGCCACCACCATGCCCATAGCCGCTCGAGAAAATTCCGCGCTTTTCAGACTTTTTCTCTTTCTCAGCGGACGCGACTGCGGCCAGCACCAAAACGGCAACCTTAATCATATAGATATAGCAAAATTAAAATTATCTGTATACCTTCTCTGACTTGTGACGTTTACTCACCAGGAAAGGTTTCATATCGTTACGTGGCAAGTAGCAAATGATGCTCTACCCCTAAGCCCGCCAACATTTTATAGTAATACTCGCGTATTGGTGAGGAGGGTTAAGACGGACTTTCACCGGGTGGGATGCATCTCTCCATCTCACCGCTGAATTGCATCGGCGCGTATGAGCGACCAAACATATCGATCTAAATTTTCAGTTTGCCAGTAAGTACTTACATATATTATGCAATCTAGAACAACAATAACACTAACAACAAAAACATTGATTACATTACATAAAAAAAACTTTAATGAGAAAAAATAAATTACTCAATCGACCGCTATACTTGCACTACCTTGCGAACCTTATAAAGATTAAAAGATTAAAATTAGTTTTTTGGAAAGTATATTGTGCTAATTAGCACATCCATGGCAAATTTTTAATGTTTGGCCAAAAATATTCTGTAAGTAGCCAATTATTGTTGCTAAATAGGGAAATTTGTTACCGCATACCAAACACGGAAGAATTACTCTAAAATATACGTATCAAAAATGGTCATTGCAATGACGCTTTTCCCATTTAATTACCATATAGTGCACCGCTTATTTATTGCGAATTGATCCTCTCACTTTATGCTTCCTCTAAACCATTGCACATTGCGATGGATGAAAAATTACAAAAATTATATTTGATTTACATAAACGACGTGCGATCGTAGGTTGTTGGTGCAACAACAAGACAGCTTGCAGCTAGCTAGCACCAATTTCGCATGTTGTGTTGGGTATTATGCAAGTGGCGGGTCGTAAAATCGCTGAAGGTAAATAATTGGATTTGCTCGCAGAGTAATTAAAATATTTAATTCTAATGCAATGCGACCTGTAAAGAGGAAG